>JBAKBP010028441.1:0-28592 GCA_037953745.1 Lithodes maja
CATACATTACATACATACAAATACAAATTACATATAAAAGAACATAAGAAAGTGGGAGTCTTTAGAAAGCCGATTAGTCCACACAAGGCAGACCCATCTCACACCCAACCCTAATTATAAGGCCGAATTATAGGCCCAAATCACTAATACTATGGGGACTGACCTCACCAAAATGGTCAGGTTAACATAAGGAAAAAGGAGTCTGTAGAGAGCCGAATGGCCCACACCCGGCAGATCCCCCTCACAACTAAACAGTATATATAAATACACACCCATACATACATACACATACATACACACACACACATATACATACATAAACATACATATAATATAATTAATAATTATTATTATAAAAGAATGGTAAACACATAGTGATCATACCTATGTGTACATTGTTAGATACTTAACTCACTAATACTATGAGGGCTGACCTCACTAAAAGTGTCAGATGTCAAACTACAAGCTGTTTCATTCTATAATCTGACGGTCTGGACATATATTTCCACCTCTTTTTATTTTATCATTTTCATGGAGGAAATTTAGCAGGTAGTTATCTATTTTGTTAAGGCCATCATTTAGATTCATAGTTTTCTTATATACTCTGAACAAGGTGGACTCGGCAAATAGTCTTTCATAATAGCAGCTTGACCAGTAGATAATCTTAGCCTCATCCAAATTTATATGATGGTTTTGTCTTTGTTTATGTTTAACACTCAACGAGCGTAAATTCGGTAAATTCTACTACCTGCCAAGCGGGTGGTTTTACCCTAAACGAGCTTATTTCCGTGCTCTTTTTCATGCATAAACAAGAGCCAGAGCATAATACAATTATGTATCCCTGAAAGGGCGTTAATTGAACTTTCCAATGACACCTGAACCATCCTTCTACAATCACTGGTTGTCTTGCAATGATCGTGCAACCGAAGGGCAAAATCGCTAAAATACGGTCATTTCGTTACATAATTACGTGTGTAGCGAGGGAGGAAGGGTGGATATGTGTGTAGTATATGTCAGTAGGCCCACAGCAACCATGGCGAGCGGTCATGAGGCAACCTATGCTCCTCCCGTCGCTCGTCTCTATCTCAGAGCCAATATTGCGCCAAAATTGCACATGGACTTAAGTCGGGCCCCGCCACATAGTCCTTTCTTCTCCAGACGGACTTAAGTCGGGCCCCGCTAAAGAAGGGTTAAATATACCAATAGATTCTTGAGCTGACATTCCTGATTGTTGGTGTTGTTTAACTCTCACCTCTAATCTTTTTCCAGTTTGTCCTATGTATATGTCATTACATCCTTTACACGGAATGAAATATACACCACCTGCATAATTTTTAGGGCTGTTTTTTATCAAAGTAGACTTGACGGAATGTTCATAATTGAATACTACATTTATATTCAAATTCTTGAGAGATGTTGCGAGAGGTGTTAATTCATCGTGATATGGCAAAACTAAGATATTTTTCGTTGAAAAGGGATCTTTATTACTTATATTATAGAAGTTTTTTCGGCTTTGGCTAAACATTAATAAACAATATTTTCAGGATAGCAGTGTGTTTTGGCTAGGTTATATATTTGTTTGTATTCGTTATCTATGAAATCGGGGTTACATATCCTTAATGCTCTTAGAAACGTACATGAAAACAAAATTACAGTTATATATATATATATATATATTTATATATATATATTCTTTAATGCACCCAAGATTAAATTAAGCAACAATCTCATTGTTAATTATCTTTGTATTAATTCCTTCAATATTTCTTACAATTTTCCGTTGTGGTTCAGTGAGTTGATGGGTTATGTTAGTGAAATTCTTGGGGTGGTTCATCGACATTTCGTCTGTCTCAGCAGACATTCTCAAGAAGTATGATTTGTAGGGGGCGAACTACTGGTATTTATAGGGAATGTAGGTGAGTAGGGAGGGGGAGGGGACGGAGTTGTGGCGCGTGTTGAAGGCTGTCATAGATTGGCGCATGCCGTCGGATAAATCTCAAGTTGTATCTGGTTGCTGGTTGGCTGAGGGAAGTGACGGTGTTTGCTCTTGTTACGACTGGGGTTCAAATATATCAGGGCTCTTATTCATTGGACTAGTAATGGCATAAATGCTACAACGGAAAGCGCTAGATCCAACCTCTGATGTATATTCCCAGTGAACAAAGAACACAAATACTCTACAGAGTTCTATATGCAATAATAGGCTATCAAACTCTCAATAAATGTGCGTCTACTCTAGGCTTAATGTTATGTGAAAACAGCCTATTACTACCTATAACCGAAGGTCCTTGGTTATGGTATGCAAAGTAAGGTGGTAAGAGAAGTTACAGCTTACGTTACTTTAATCAATAAATGTCAGGCACTCCTGCATGAAAGAAAGTGCACTAAAGTCCTTCAACACTAACAAGGAATCTTCTTTAAATGTTAGATGCTATAAAGATGCTCGTATCGGAAATGGAACCCAAAAAGGCAGGCAGCGGAACAATGCTCGGGCAGGCTATGCACACAAAAAGGCAGAATATATAATGCCGTCGGAGCCAAGAATATCCTAAACACTACAACAATAATAATGATCGCCACAACAATGCAGTAAGTATTCCTATCAACAAAAAGAGCCTAAGTCGTTTGTGTCTCAATACATCAAACTAGGCTGCGAAATGCTTGTGTAATCATAAATGGGTATGCATCAAAAGAGTACTTGGTTTAATATACTTAATGTCTACTATGATTGATAAAGTCTAGCTAGAGTCAATGATACGAGATACTGGTACGCATGGTATGCTGCATAGCCTAGTGCAAATCTCAAGTCTGTGCGTCAAATATTACGTTATAATGAAGGGTAGCTCTCTTGAGAAACCTTAATACCGAAGTATTAAGCGTTCTCCTGGCGTACCTCAAAGACAAACAATCGAGACTAGAACAGTGCAGAATGGTATAGGCAAAAAGCCCTCATTCGTGCATGCTCTACTCTCAATGGCACACAGACTAGAATTTACTCAATCAACTCCAGTTCTCAGGTATGTCGTGCAGCTTTTAACTAAAGCCAGCACCCATAGGAAACAATACCTTATAATATCAGACCCCTAGTCTAGCATTATCTAATCCAGCAGAACACTAATAATTATAGGACGCGGTACTTAAACAATATAAATGCCAACCAATGCTTCGTGATCCACTTATCTTAACAACTAAACATACATGGGTTATATCAGACCTTAACACACAATACAACTGGCCAGCATGAAGCTGATTTTGCAGAGTTAACCAGAGGGGGTATAATATTAATAAAAAGGTGGTGAAAGATATGAAAAAAGAGAGAGGTAGGCAGAGGAAAAGATTCTCAGGTGCGGAACGGGGGACAGGTAGCAAGGGAAAAAGATGGATGCGTTCTAGAAACCAGATCTGAGGGAGAGAGTGGCGAGGAACTGTATATATACTCGCACTAGCTCGAGGCGCATGGGAAAAAAGCGGTTACAAGTCCTCTAGCCACTAGCAAGGGAGCTAGCAGCATGGTAAGGACCTCTCTCCAGCAACCCCCACGAGGCAGCCAGCCGTGACGTCATCGAGCGGGACGAAAACACTGCGCGCTCCCTCTCACTCTGTTCTACTCTCTCTCTCTCCCAGATCCCATCATTATTAGTTAATGATAAAACATATACTTTACAATTAAATATATAAAGCCTTGACATGGGTGAAAACAAAGAGCCTTTCTGGACTGCCCATGACACAAGCTTTCATATGAAATAAAGCACACTCTAATACATAAACTGTAGCCCCATCCACTGCCCTGGCGATCCTAGCGAGTCACTGTAGGACAAGCCATGCGGTTCTAATGGAGTGGTTAACGTCACACCCCCCCCCCAAGATTTTTCTCAGAGGCCCCAAGGCTCAAAAAAATCTAATGGTTAGAACCCATGCTATATCTCCACTTCCCATCACCCAGCGGCATTAAAATATCTGGTACAGTTCTTCAACAAAACATTTTTCAAAATTATAACCCTCCCCAACACCATAGGTTAAATTATATGTAGTTATGCTCCTCAAGAGCGAGCTTCTCTAGCCCAGCATTCTGAGAGGAGTGCAACTCAGAATTACTGCTATAACATACTAAAAAAAATAAACTATCAAAGGAAGAGTTTTTATTTGATTTTTATGTTTATAATTTGTTTATTTCGGCTGCACTATAGGGGCAAGCCTAGTTTTTTCTTCTATACCAAACGCTCAACTCCTGCTTTACGACCCAATACGCTGGGCTACAACCGCGAGCCAACAAGCACCAAGCGCAAAATACTATCCAAACTAAAGCAGGAGGCTACCCGTGTGTCAATCTACCCAGGATCATATACCCTTGAACGACCATCTGCAACCACGTTGTCACAACCGGCAATATGGCGTATGTCCAGGTTATATACCAGTAACCTTAGTGACCACCTGGTCAGCCTCATATTCCGATTGTGAAACTGGTCCAAGAACTTGAGAGGGTGATGATCTGGGTAAACTACAACGACCGGACCATAGGCTGGAACACAGACCTCGAAATGCCTCAGTGCAAGTACAACCGCTAGCAGCTCCTCCTCGACAACAGAGCAGCTCCCCTGGGCCGAATTGTACTTCTCCGAGCAGAAACTAACAGGATGCTCCAGCCCATCATAGTCCTTTTCCACAAGGACGGCACCAGCCCCCACACCACTAGCCTCCGTTGCTAGTTGGAAAGGTAGGCTAAAGTCAGGGGCCCTGAGGATCGGGTGAGTGCACAACAGGTGGTTTATTTCTCTGAACACCTTCTCACACTCAGGCGCCCATTTGAACTTCTTATCCTTCCAGTTATCCTCCACCTGAGCTTGACTGTCCCGTTCTCCTTCTCCACCTTGACTGCTAAACGTCATCACAGGCACAGTGAGAGGCTCAGGGGGGTGCCTCCCATACTCCTTCATGGGATTAACATGACATAACTGATTGCGCTTCCGTCTGTCTGGAGTGGCTACCAAGTAATCCAGGTCTGATAGCTCCTCCACCACCCTATAAGGACCAGCGTACTTCGCGGATAAGGGGTGACCTATAAGGGGCAGTAGAATCAACACCTCCTGACCCACGTGAAACTCCCTGAGTTCAACCTTGAGGTCGTACCTGTCCTTCCTGAGGGCCTGAGAGCTAGTCAAATTACGGCCAGCCAACTCCAGACTGCGCAACATCCGTTCTCGACTGTTGAGGACACACTTGAGCATAGAACAAGGTTTTTCTGCGCCCTCCCATACTTCTTCAACCATATGGAGAGGCCCTCTGACACGGTGTCCAAAGACGAGCTCATTAGGGCTGAATCCCAAACTCTCCCCAGATACCTTCCACACAGCAAACAAAACACATGGCAGGCCAAGATCCCAATCCTTCCCACTCTCAAAGCAACAACAACGAAGCACAGATTTCAAGGCTGAGTGCCATCGTTCTAACACACCCTAGCTCTCCGGATGATATGCAGATGACACAACCCCAACAATCCCATGCTGTGGCATTGCTTGAACAAAGAGGCTAGAAGTGAAGTTGGGTCCCTGGACTGACTGAATCCCCTGCGGGCAACCATACCGGGAAAAATACACTAGCAAGCTTCGGACCCCCGTCTTCGCCGACCCATTTCTCATAGGGTACGCGTCAGGGTACCTTGTTGCTACATCTCCCGACTGTGCATCACTGTCCTCCTTCAACTCTTTCGTCTTTTTAAGCCCATCCTCTGCCTCTTCAGGAACAGTTACTGGGTGTTCTCCAGATTCGAAATGTGGTCCTAATAATGAGTCTCCGAGAAGGTCCGTTGACACTAAACTCTCAACCGCATCAACTTTCAACCCCTTCTCGGTACCCTTCCTCCGCTGATCTAAAGATTGTTGACCAGAATGTGACTCCCTGGATGCAGGATCACCAGTGACAACACACGCCATAGGCTGCACCGGACACTTCTCAACCCACTCCCGCTCCTCCCTACTCACGTCGGCCGGCTTCTCGGCAACGACCAAGGGTGGAGCCTCAGAAGTAGGTCCCGCAAAGTCGTTGCCGAGAAGGAGGTCGACGCCCCCAACAGGTAACTTCTCCACAATTCCTACATCCAGGTCCCGAGTCACACCATCAACTTCCACCTTCATTCTTACAAGCGGGTATGACCTTGTCGCATTAACTCCCTGAACCACAACCACCCGCGCCGTATTGACAGGTTTACCAGTGAAATTTCTCAACAGTGTTTGCGATGCCCCAGTGTCACTCAAAATTCTCACCTCATGTCTTCTACCCCCCCACTCCACACAACCGAGTCCCCTGTGGTCACTAAAGGCATCATGGACAGGGAATAAGCCTTCCGGATGCTTCTGCACTGGCAGTGTATTTACCTCGAAGAAATGCCTCTAACAAACTCCAATGTCCTCTTGAACACTCCAATGCCGTGAGCAAAAGACACGGCTGCCGGAGGAGGTCGACTAGGGCACTCATTTGCCTTATGACCCTCCTGGTGGCAACTAAAACACATAAATTTCGGTTTCGGCTTATACTGTGATGTAAAAGGCCCCTGACTTTTCACATACGGTGTGGTGTAAGGTTTGGATTCAGTTTTAGTTTCATGGCTCTTCTGTTTAAATGTGTCATTGTTCCGGGGAGGGGGAGGATAACGGTCCTTAGCACTTACATCGTACTTCTGTGAGGACCCGCAACCCCGAATCAACGACAGCCGTCGATCAGCCATTTCTGCTGCTTCGACTAGAGTTCTTGGGTTTTTCTAGTTCAAGTTCAAAGTTAGATCACCGCCCGTGCTCTTAAAGAACTGCTCCAACATCATTAACTGCTTAATTTCATCAAATGTTGTGACCTTCTCAGATCGGAGCCAGTTCCCCATAGCATCGGACAAGTCCCGGGCGTGTTCCAAAAAGGTGCTATCTCTTCCCTTAGTTACACCCCGGAACTTCAAACGGTACGTTTCTGGTTGCAGTTCGTAAGCCCTCAGGACAGCCTCCTTGAGATCCTCATACACAATACATGACTCCAAAGGTAACGCATCGTAGGCTTTAAGACCCTTGCCTATTAATCTAGAGGATACAAGTGCTGCCCATTTATTCTCTGGCCACTGGTGTTCCTGGCACTTCTTCTCAAAGCGTGTGAAAAATTCTGTTACACCACTCTCATCAAACACCGGAACCAGTTTCAATAAGTGCGAGAGAGACTGCTCATGAACACGGTTACCAGCCCCAAGTCGCTGTCCCGTTGCCTCTACTCGCGACTTCTCTACATCCATGTCGGCATAGTACCTAGTCGACTCAGCTTGGATATTTGCTAGCTCTATGTGCTCATGACTGATAGTTTTTCTCTCTTCTATCTTGGCTAATTCTATTTGATGCTGGAGCTCACATGCCCTTTGTTGCTGCTGAAGCTCACATGCCCTTTGTTGCTGTTGAAGCTGACATTTTCTCTCTTCGATCTTAGCTAATTCGAGCTGAAACAATAATTCTGGAGATAACCCTTGAGGAGGTGAAGGTGCTACAATGTTTGAAATTACCGGTGGTCCCCCCAGGGGCAACCCACCCTGCCAGTCACCACCCAACTGCGGAAGCGTACCCGGGGTCGGCAAACTACTGGGATGGCTGGGAGTCGAGTGTAGGGGAAGCATGGCCGAAGGGCTCTGAGCACTCAACCCATCTCGCTCACCAGTCACCCTGCCCAGTACACACGTTATCAAGTTATCCTTGGTCATGCTGCTAGTAATCGCATGACCGATAGCTGTGGCCAGGCATTGAAGACCGTACCGATCCATACTCTCCAACCGCTCGGCAGTAACAGGCCATTGCAAAAATATCCTAGCATCCTCCTCACAGTTCACCCGATTAACCCTTTCATCATGCTGCTGTTCCTCAGTTTCGACATTACGTACTGTGTCTCCATTCTCCTCTGATCCGGTATAAGACATGATGCTCACAAAAATTTCCCACCTCAATATTCAGAAAAGAAGTACCCCAAACTCTTATACCTCGATATACACACACAAATTCTCGGAAATACTCAAGGGCTATACTATGTTGCAAAACAAAATTATTCTTGCTGATCCCCGCAAAATATTCCCCAAAACAACAAATGTTCCCTGCTTAATAAATGTAGGTTCACCAAATCCTAGGTAAGGTCGCCATTTGTTACGACTGGGGTTCAAATATATCAGGGCTCTTATTCATTGGACTAGTAATGGCATAAATGCTACAACGGAAAGCGCTAGATCCAACCTCTGATGTATATTCCCAGTGAACAAAGAACACAAATACTCTACAGAGTTCTACTGTATATGCAATAATAGGCTATCAAACTCTCAATAAATGTGCATCTACTCTAGGCTTAATGTTATGTGAAAACAGCCTATTACTACCTATAACCGAAGGTGCTTGGTTATGGTATGCAAAGTAAGGTGGTAAGAGAAGTTACAGCTTACGTTACTTTAATCAATAAATGTCAGGCACTCCTGCATGAAAGAAAGTGCACTAAAGTCCTTCAACACTAACAAGGAATCTTCTTTAAATGTTAGATGCTATAAAGATGCTCGTATTGGAAATGGAACCCAAAAAGGCAGGCAGCGGAACAATGCTCGGGCAGGCTATGCACACAAAAAGGCAGAATATATAATGCCGTCGGAGCCAAGAATATCCTAAACACTACAACAATAATAATGATCGCCACAACAATGCAGTATTCCTATCAACAAAAAGAGCTTAAGTCGTTTGTGTCTCAATACATCAAACTAGGCTGCGAAATGCTTGTGTAATCATAAATGGGTATGCATAAAAAGAGTACTTGGTTTAATATACTTAATGTCTACTATGATTGATAAAGTCTAGCTAGAGTCAATGATACGAGATACTGGTGCGCATGGCATGCTGCATAGCCTAGTGCAAATCTCAAGTCTGTGCGTCAAATATTACGTTATAATGAAGGGTAGCTCTCTTGAGAAACCTTAATACCGAAGTATTAAGCGTTCTCCTGGCGTACCTCAAAGACAAACAATCGAGACTAGAACAGTGCAGAATGGTATAGGCAAAAAGCTCTCATTCGTGCATGCTCTACTCTCAATGGCACACAGACTAGAATTTACTCAATCAACTCCAGTTCTCAGGTATGTCGTGCAGCTTTTAACTAAAGCCAGCACCCATAGGAAACAATACCTTATAATATCAGACCCCTAGTCTAGCATTATCTAATCCAGCAGAACACTAATAATTATAGGACGCAGTACTTAAACAATATAAATGCCAACCAATGCTTCGTGATCCACTTATCTTAACAACTAAACATACATGGGTTATATCAGACCTTAACTTCGGGTGGATGGGACTCGTTAGCCTTGGTCGGCAACTCATCTAGGGGAGACAACCTTATACAAATCCGGGTGGATGGGACTCGTCAGCCTTGGTTGGCAACCTGTCTAGGGGAGTAAACCTGATACAAATCCGTACTGCTTACCTAAGGGTAAGGCAGGTTAGTGGATGGATTAGCCGAACACCACTGTAGAAAAATAGTGCTAACAAGATACACAGAGGGCCTCTGAGTCGGACGGATCCTAAATTGAGTGGTCAATCCTGTAAGTCCTTCACTAAACTGGCTCGGGTTGTCCCTCTCACAGGGAATAGGTCCGCTTGGGGGCATTCTGTGTATGGCCACCCTCGTAAGGGGAGTAAGGCGTCCGGCAATAGATACAGTAGATAGATAGAACGCACAATACAACTGGCCAGCATGAAGCTGTTTTGCAGAGTTAACCAGAGGGGGTATAATATTAATAAAAAGGTGGTGAAAGATATGAAAAAAGAGAGAGGTAGGCAGAGGAAAAGATTCTCAGGTGCGGAGCGGGGGACAGGTAGCAAGGGAAAAAGATGGATGCGTTCTAGAAACCAGATCTGAGGGAGAGAGTGGCGAGGAACTGTGTATATACTCGCACTAGCTCGAGGCGCGTGGGAAAAAAGCGGTTACAAGTCCTCTAGCCACTAGCAAGGGAGCTAGCAGCATGGTAAGGACCTCTCTCCACCAACTCCCACGAGGCTGCCAGCCGTGACGTCATCGAGCGGGACGAAAACACTGCGCGCTCCCTCTCACTCTGTTCTACTCTCTCTCTCTCTCTCCCAGATCCCATCATTACTAGTTAATGATAAAACATATACTTTACAATTAAATATATAAAGCCTTGACATGGGTGAAAACAAAGAGCCTTTCTGGACTGCCCATGACACAAGCTTTCATATGAAATAAAGCACACTCTAATACATAAACTGTAGCCCCATCCACTGCCCTGGCGATCCTAGCGAGTCACTGGAGGACAAGCCATGAGGTTCTAACGGAGTGGTTAACGTCACACTCTGTTTGGTTGCGAGGGGTATATTGGGCGGTAGCTTGTGCTGTCCGGTTGCGTAGTGGAGGTGTTCAGTTGGGAGGGGTGATTATTGGTCTTAATATGGCATAGTGTTGAGGGTAAAACTTTTTAGTCTAGAATCTGGTTATTGATACTGGGTCGGAGGGTCTTTATGTAAAAGGCTTCAAGGATTGTAAGGCGTTTAGGGTGTTTTCTTTATCAATTATGGTAGTGTGTTTGTCTAAGTCAGTGCGGGTCAGGGCTCGGTGGTAGGGTTTATTATAATGTTCTTTAATGGCGCCAGATTGGAGGTGAAGGGTGAGCCGACGGGATAGGCGAGCCTGTGTCATATCAATGTAGGTGTGAGGTCCACAGTCCTCACTGTTGCAAGTGTGTTGGTTAATGACATGGCCATCGCTCCTCTGGCTCTTAGTGGTTGTAGGGCAGTTTTCGAGGACAGGGTTGGATTTTTTTTTTTAGATTTATAATAAATGATAAGTTTGATTTTGTTGTTGGGGTTGGTGGGGTGGACGTTTGTTTTCCATGATTTATCTTGTGATAATTTCGATGATTACGGTAGTAAATCTTGATATCGCCGGGGGGGGGGGGGGGGGGGCCTGGTTGTACCACCTTTCTAATTGTCATTTGATGGTGGTAGATACGTCAGAGTTTAGAGTACCCGTTATTAATTGTGTATATGTGTATATAATAGGGAAAACGTCTTACAACTAGACCTATGGGCATAGTCGGAGAAGATATTAGCTCGGATTCGTAGGGAAGCTACTCCCTAAAAAAAGGGGCTAACCCCATCTCTCCTACGAGAGAGAGAGAAAGAGAGAGAGAGGTGGGGGAGGGAGTTCTTTTGCATACAGTGTTGCAATTGGTGCCACACGTATACGATTGACTGTCAAACTCCACCAATTCCGCCAGAGAGATGAAGATAGATCGAAATGGAGAAATGGGAGAGATAGAAAGGAAAACAACAGTGACATTTAATGGGAAATTCGGATTGCTGAAAAATGGAAAAGGTAATAATTGGAGGAAGCGATAATGTTCTACTATGTTGTTATTATTATATAACAGATACGGAGATCTCTGGGAGTGTGACAGTGATGGATGTGTGTTTTTTTTTTTAATGACGTTAGTATGTGCGTGGGTGAGTGTATTTTGGTAAGGACTATGATACGATAGTGATCATACACATTTTGCAAGCAGTGCAGTAAGGGTTAAGTTATGGCGCATTTTGGAGGTTATATATATATATATATACCGGTATATATATATATATACATATATATATATACTCGGTACATATACCGGTATATATATATATATATATACCGTATATATATATATATATATATATATATTCTGACATACGGAGCCCTGTATGTTAATTTAAGAGTTAGAATTAGAGTTGAAGGAGTCACACTACCCAAATGGTGAAGCAGACTAGCGAACTAGCGAGTGGGGAAACCAGCTAGCCTGCATACCAGCAAACTAGCCTTCACACCTGCGTGCGTCATAGGTGACCCTGCAAACTACTTCGATGACTGACGTATGATCGACGCCAGGAGCTGTGAGTGGACCAGGCACCTGTTATGCGACTCGAGGAGCCATGATTGGAGCAGGCACCACCCCCCGCCTCCTGATTCGTTCCTACACCATCATTGTTTGGTATATAAGACCCGAGTTGTGGGCATTCAAATCAGTCTCATTTGGAGTTGGGGAAGGTGAACTTGCAGCTGGAGGAAGACGGGGTGAAGTATTATAATGGGATTGTGACTGTCAGTCAGATTATATAAATGTGTGTTAAGTGTGTTCGATGTAAACACTTACGTTATGTTGGTTAGTGAGATATGTGATTGGGAATTAATGTGAACGCTACTATTATGTGCTTAACTATTTGATTGCGAATTAACGTTAACGCTACTATTATGTGCTTAACTATTTGATTGGGAATTAACGTTAACGCTATTATTATGTACTTAACTATTTTAGTTGACTAACTTGTGGACTAAAGCAACTCTTTCAATTGTTATGATAAAAGTAATACTATTGTTTTATATTAATACTTACGAGTTCTTTCATTTTCTTTGAATTAAGCTTACATTGCTTAATGGTGCTTAATAGCATCACCGTACTGTCTCGTATTAGTAATATCGCCTTCGACTAACATGGCTGTGTTAATATTACTTCTAGTGATTTTCTAAGCTGAAGAAAATTCTTTTAGCTTCAAAACATTATTTTGCCTTTCATATTATTTGAGTGAGACCTGAATCGAATCTATGAAGCGATCCTGTAACTTAATTTACTCATAAACAAACTTCAATGTTACGTGGTTAAGAAATACATTTAACTAATTATTAAATATATATCTAACTTTTTATGTGACTTTGATATTAATTCTGATGATAATAATAATATAATACTGTTAACGTAAGACCAGAACCAAGAATAATTACATTAAATATACATAAAAGGACATAGAAGAAAACTATCTATTCATTTAAAAAAGGGTAAGAGACAGAAATATTCTTACTTTAAGATTTATCTTTCAAGACTTTTTATAGAATTAATAGTCCTTCTTTAGCTATAACTTATTCGGTTCATAACCATAGCCTACTAAGCTTCGGTTAAATAATAATTCTTTATAAATACTACATGACTTTAATTAGTTTCAGTATTTTTCATAATTAAAGAGTATCAGTCAATAAAGGATACCAAGTCCTAAGATCCAAAAGGAAAGGAAGCAACACCAGGAAATCATTTTATTAGATTTTACTTTTGTTTTGCCTTCAGCTGACTGATACCTTAATATATATCTCTGTGCTATCTAGATTCATCAAGTTAACCTCTTGAGGATCAAGATACGTAACAGAAGAGTGGCGACCTCGCCAGGATTAGTTTCATACAGCTTCACTCAGTTTCATTAACGTTTCACTACTTAAAAATCAAATATTAATCATGCCTCAACTAATTAATGAAGAAGATGCTCGAGTTTTCATAGAATCAGAACCCACAGCCCCTGATATTGACTGTCTGTCAAAATCCGAACTGAAAGTGCTTGCCTCACATCTCCAATTAACTGTCTCAAACATGTCTAAAGTATAAAGTATATATATATATATATATATATATATATATATATATATATATATATATTTTTTTTTTTTTTTTTTTTTTTTTTACTGAAGGGAATGGTAACATTGTGGTCAATATAGTTTGTTAAGAGTAGGCTTTGTTTTGTGGTTATTGTTGATGGACCTCGAAGGGTTGGGTATACTTGCTACTGTGTAAACAATGAACACACTATTGCATAGGTTACTGTGGTATAGTTGGGGTGATGTGGTGATAGTTATAATTATGTGGCAGATGCTTGTATTGAGAAGTGTAATTATTGAGATGTGTTGAGGTTGTATAATTGACGTTAATTTATAGCAGATATAGTGATAGGAAACTTACTATTGATTATTATGTATTAATGTGATATCATTGGTATTTAATGCAGACAAAATGTTGCCTTAAAAAAACAAATATTGATATGGTAGGTTGTGTAAAGGTATCAGTAACCATCACAAGAAACCCTATTATGTATGGTATTGTTATTAATGTTATTGATGTTCATGATTGATTAACTATTACATACCACGTGGTAGTGTTATTAAGAATCACCACCACTTATACCATAATTATGATGCTTATAATATAACTTATGAAAACAGATAACTTATAACGGTACTGTACATATGAATATAATAACAGTAGGGAAATTATAACATAATGTGTAGATAGGTTAATTGATATGAGAGAGATGAGTATATTTAGACATTGGGGGCGCTGTTCTCCATAAAATGATTGTAAAGTTTGTATTAGGCGTGTAGGGACCGTATGCATTTTATAGAGTATAGATATATGTTACTTATTATACAATTGAGTAAGTGTTAGTACACACACAGTTCAATAGATCCCCCAAACTCACGTACCTTGAGTTCAGGCATTTTCCTCCAACCATAATTATGATTGATAGTGCCATCGATTAGCTGCTGGAGACCTTAAAATATTAGGCGACTAAATTTATAAAACTTTTTCCTAGACATTTTCACCCTTCTCACTGGTACCAGAAAGTTGGTGTTATTCAATTATATACTTTTTCATTTTGTGCCGGCAAAATGTGTCCCCTTGATTCGTGACCTTGTCCGCTTTAAGGAATTTACCAGGATAGAAAGTAATATATTAATGGCTTAATGGCGAGCAGTATGTGTATACTCTGAACAATTCTTGATTAATGTGAAGGGCAAATTTGTATTAAATGTTCTTGCATATATTAGTCATTACTCATTGTCACGATCAAAATGTTCTCTACCTATTGGTTATATACATTAGCTGAAAATGTAGTATTGATTTTACATATGCATTCCAATTTTCTAATATTATGTCCTTGGCGCTAATTTATGCTTTAATGTGTACCTCATAGAGCAAGTAAGTAAACATAATAGCCAACAACGTAACTACTCTTTGAAAGATAACATCAGTCTAGTGTAATTCAAGACATCTGTATAATTGAATAAACTATTTATATTTAGCTATAGGTTCAGTTAGGAAGGAATAGTTACCTAATCATACGATAAATGTAAATGTTAAACACTGCCTTCACCTGTAATATTACACAATGGGTTAATTATGGGGGCGTTTTGTTCGTGGTCACCACTTTGGGGATCACGGCGTCAAGCAATAGATAGATGGATAGCGTCATTATTAACAAAACTGCCGTACTTGAATATATAGCAACCATAGTAATTTACAAGTACAGTACACAAATATTGTATATAAGATTAAGGTTCATAGATGTGTCTTTACATTACTATAATAAGACCGCACCGGTAAATAACCTAGTAATAGCGACCGGTAGTTAAGTTTATTATAATTTATTTCAAAGCATTACAATGACAATAGTGATGCCACCCCATTGGCCGTACATATTAGGACATATATGAACGATGTAAAGTTCAGGCCCTGAAGTAGGTTTGTCCTGAATATCATGAAGTGCACTAGAAGTATTCCATACCTGAATTTTCAATTTAATATATATTTTGTTCTCACTGGCCTAATTTCCAGCCTAATTGATGTCCCGTTTTATTAAACATTTGGGGATTTTTGTGTTTAAAGTTTAGGGTCATTATGTGCCTCAATTCATAACAAAAGTTTAAAAGGTCACACCAATTAGTTATCGGTCTG
Organism: Lithodes maja; assembly: GCA_037953745.1. Taxonomy (NCBI): domain Eukaryota; kingdom Metazoa; phylum Arthropoda; class Malacostraca; order Decapoda; family Lithodidae; genus Lithodes; species Lithodes maja. Next base: position 15,590 of record JBAKBP010028441.1, read on the forward strand.
CCCGTGTGAGGCTACGTCATGTACAGGTGCGTATAATTATTGTTTATTGCCTGGTTGATTGAGGACGTGTGTGTGTTTGATAGGGAATTGAAGAATTGTTTTGGACGGTGTATGCTTCATTATCCCTGTCTGTCTCTCGCACTGCTTCTATCCCTCGCTCTCTCTCTCTCTCCCTCCACCAGTAATAATTTATACAGTCATTAATACAAATAGGTCAGACCCAGCCAAGTGAGCCTAACGCTCTCATTCATATAATTTAACTGACCTCCTGGTGACAATTAACTCATTAGTCCAGCAGGTCAATAAATCAAGGACACTTAGTAATTATAGAGAGCAGGAAGCGGACGGTAAAGAGGATCAATTAATGAATCTAAATATATATATATATATATATATGTGTGTAATCAAATTATTAATAATTACCTAGTGATAAATTAACACGCAGCTCATGCATTGTACTGTGAGAACCGTGTTTATGCTTTGCCATATAATATCTAATGTACACAAAGGGACCAACTATTAATTACTATTGGGTCAACACATAATCTTTACATTAAGACATCGGATTGTTTCCACTAATATCCTTTATCTTCGTCGGTTCTTACCACCACAAAAGAAAAACGTTCTCTTTTCTCCGACTCATCCCTATAATCGTTTTTCTCTCTCTTCTTCTTTTGTTTGATATCCCCCTCTACAAACTTTTATTGAATATATTTTCGATATATTTATTCCTTTGTTGTCTGCTAACTGTTCATAATTCCAACACCATATCAGTCCGTTCCTTGTTATTCGTGTAGGTTATCTTTCTTCAGTGACATTGATATTGCATTATATTGTGTTATTGCTCTTATTTATCTGTATTGTCAATATATGTTTGAAGATGTTTTATAGATATATATATAGTGTATGATACTTTATAATATGCAGTTCTTACCAATTATTACTCCTTTTGATTTGCATAATCTAGACAAATAATATTAAATATATGAAAGCCAACATGTTACCTGAATCAAAACAGCTACTGACTCTGAGATATTATAAACCAATGACTCCTGCAATACCTTCAGCTAAGAAGTATAGGGTTTAGTAACTATGATAAATGTTGACTTTGAACACTACCTTCACCTCATTATATTATGTGTTCAACATTAACAAACCTACCGGGTATAAAACATTACCAAGCATAACAAGCTCTTGATCTAGTACTGATCACATTTGTTAATGATCTTATTAAAAACAAAAATTATGTTATTCTTTCATACACAGTTGTGTGCATATATTGTATAGCATATACTTTGTCACTAACTTGTATTTCATTGCAATTTCTGATTACCTTATAAGCTTTCAGCCTTACAACTTATTCAGCCTTAGAAGGTTTCGTCTCTAACATTGCCCAAAGTAACTCAATTAACATCTTCAGAAATATGATGCCCCACATATTAAGACCATCACTGCCCCCCTCCCACACATAAAACAATCTTTATAATATAATGTTAATAAATAATTATATTGACGTTCTTGAAGATCAATTTATCTTTTACGAGTATATATATATATATATATATATATATATATATATATATATATATATATATATATATATATATATATACACTGTATATATACACACACACATGGTGTCCCAGGAGGAACGGGCATAACTTTGGGAATGGATAAAACAAAATATTCTAAGCCAAAATGTTCCATAACAAATATTCCAAATCTCAACCAGTAAAGAGATATTGCATGTTGAAAATGAAATTTTCTGAAGTATTTCTCCATAAGGGAGGCCTAGCTGTCCTAGTACCTACCACACCTCCATCTGACTGCAATTATTTGACCATGTTGTTGTAAAGATTTTATCATTCTGTAAGTTGGAAAATTATTATAGATATAATAGCTCACTTTGGACCAGTTCGAAACTATCTTACAGTGAGGCGTGGGAGGACATTAAATAAAACCCTCAACATATTTGTATGCCCTTCCCTCCTGGGACACCCTGTATATATATATATATATATATATATATGCCGGTATATATATACAGCGTGGTGAGCACGCTCACGTGTGAATCTGCAAGACCCGGGATCGAATCCCTGCCACGGCGGACATTTAGTGGGTGTGGTAGTACGTCGTAGCACGTTTGACATGCTCGCACCCAGTCAAGGAACATCCTGACGACGTATACAGACTAAACACACATAACAAAGCCACCCCAACAGCTTCCTCTCTTTCCAACACCCCTTCTCCCCTCTCTACACGCTTCAGAAAAATAGGAAAAGTAGAATGTAAATACGAGGTGCCGTTGTAAAGGCTTATCCCTCAATACTTCATCTGATCTGATCTGATATATATATATATATATATATATATATATATATATATATATAGTTCAAGTTCAATATAGGTAGGTAGGGGAGATTAAAGGTCTCTAAGGATTAGAGAGAAGTAAAGATGGAAATTTTTGAGCGGTTTTTCGTGGTTTTTCCTTCATTCCTAACCCATTCGCTATTGTTTCTGGAATAAAACAATTTTGAAAACCGGCCGGGTTCTGGTGAACAAACATTACAAAACTAGCCGGGGCTCCACGGGTTAAGAAAGGATGTGGGGTCGGAATTATTAGTTGTTGGTCTGCCTGTTTGAAGCTAACTAATTCATGTACAGTGGTGGACAATGGTACTGTTTGGTGTCTGTCATGTGGTATGTTTATATGTATGTGGATGTGGGAGGGTGGATGCATATGTTTGTTGTTACAACTGGCACAAGTGAATAAACAAGGGCACTTAGTATTGGACTACAATATAGGCTAAGTATGCAACAACGGTACGCTAATTCAAAACCCTTGAACTATTAAGCCGGTGAACAAAACACATAAACCCTCTAGAGTTAATATACTAGATAACGGGGTATCAATTAACAAGTGTACTCTAGTAAGGCTTTCCAGCAATGGCAAAACCTGCAAACAACAAGAAGTAATTACGTTAATAAAATGCTCTCAAGTATTAACAAAGCTTAAATAAACTATGACAAGATTAAATCAAAGATTAGATGCTTACGTTATGTTTAATGTTAGTCTGAACTCAACATTAAAACCCTTCTATGCTATATGAAAGCACTTGAAGTCTAGTCCTACAGCAAACAGACCTGGAAGCTTCTGCAAACGTCTGATGCTCTAAGATGCTCGTAGAATATAGAGCTGTAATAATGCAAGAGGCAGGACATGAAACATGTATCTTAAATACACCAAAAAGCAGGACATCTGTAATGGAAAACACGAGAATGCAACAACTCTGTGACAGTAATAATAACAGCAACTCAAAAACAGTACTTCCTTAAATAAAGTAACACCCACCAACGGTTGTGCCCTGCGCAACAACCTAGGCTAAACAATACCATGAATAATACTAAAGCACACGTGATAAGAGTTAATAAGTATGCATTGTCTTCTCTATTAATTAATAAAGTCTAGCTGTGGTATCAGGGTATGGGAAACTAGGTAGAGCCAAGCATGCTCCTAGCCTAGTGCCACCCTTAAGGATATCTCCCTATCTTACGTTAATGACCGGGAGGCTCTCTTGGTAAGTCCAGGTCTCTCGTACCTGGTCTTGCCCTGACGCTCCCCAAGAAGTCAAGCAAAGAGCTAGCAATATACTGGCAGGAGTAGGCAAAAGCCCTCTGCCAGCACAATGCTACACTCGCAAAAGAAATATCCAAAAGGGCTGGCCACCAGGCTACCCAGCACCGTCGAAGTCGTATAGGCTGTAGCGAGCCATATACACAACACTGACAACGACAACAGATACCCACCACAGTCTAGCATTAAATAATGAAGGAGAACAAGCAATATTGAAAAGCACCCTACAGTATGAAATCTATGACTCTAAACCTTGCTAAGCTAGTACATAATAATATCTGAGAGCAGGAGATTGTAATACGACTGGCGGACAGTGAATGTCGCTTGCGAGGGGCCAGAAGGGATGGGTAATTGACTGCAAAGCATAGAAGTATGGAAAAGACGAAGTACAGAGAGAGAAACGGTAGTATAGGTGGTTATTGGGGAACAGAATGCAAAGGGATGTAGACGCAACCTCACGGCGCCGTGCTCTGAGGGAGTCAGGAGGGTAGGAGCCCATCTACTGGGCTAGGAGAGCTGCATCCAACCACAGGCTACTACGTCACAGGGACACAAAGCCCACGTGACCCTGTTCAGCCACTCACCGACAAGCGGGCCGGCCGGGAAGGGAGCGCGCGCACACGCACTACACCTCGCTCCCCCTTATCTCTCTCATTGCAACTAACACACTGCGTATCTTGTAACACCAATGATATAAAATACTTCTTGGTGTCACAGACAAGAATAAAGGCAAACACTAAACTGTCTGTGACAACTTAAACACTATGAAAGAAAGAGGGTCGCTCTACGACTATCATAGGCCATTTCACTGCCCTGGCGAGCGCTAGCGATTACGAGAGCATTCTGAACAGCTGGCTAGCGTAACACCCCACCCAAGATGTGGGACGTTTTAACCTCAGGTAAACGCCACATCTGACCAGACAGAATGCTAACAAACCCCGCATCACCCGGCAACTCCCTAAGTTGTGAGAAACAAGGCACAATCACAAACGTAAAAAACATTATTATTACAAAATAAAAAAAATACACAACACTTCCCAAAAATAATAGTATCACTTCAACAATGTTACGCTCAACGAGCAATCTTCCCAAAGCCTAGCCTACTAAGTGGAAAACTCGGCATGTCTTAGATTCTTGCTGTAACATACTGCGCACTTTATACTATCAAAAGAAAGAGTTTTTATGTAAGTTTTTGTTTTTTGTAATTATTTTAATAGTGTTTTTGGCGGCTTTGCAGCTACAGGGGCAAGCCTAATTTTCCTCCAAACTCAAACCAACACACCTGTGGTGAGCTACCCTGTGTCCTCCACCCCTGACTGTCTAGACAGTCTGCTATCACGTTGTCACAACCGGCAATATGTCTGATGTCTAAGTTATACTCCTGCAATTAAGGACCATCGGGTTAGCCTCATATTCCGGTTGTGGAACTGATTTAAGAACTTCAAAGGGTGGTGATCAGTGTAGATCACCACGACTGGGCCATAGGCGGGAACATACACCTCAAAGTGCCTGAGCGCCAGCACAATGGCCAGAAGCTCCTTCTCGAATACCAAGTAATTATTTTGTGCAGAGTTGAATTTCTTCGAGAAGAAGCTTACTGGGTGTTCCACGCCCTCGGTGTCTGTTTGCAATAAGACGGCCCCAGCCCCTACACCGCTAGCATCTGTCGCTAGCTGAAATGGTCGCGAGAAGTCTGGGGCCCTGAGTATGGGGTGAGTACACAGGCGATGCTTCACCAGGGAGAATGCTTTCTCACACTCAGGTGCCCACACAAACTTCTTAGTCTTTGCAAGTAGGTCAGTCAAAGGAGCCAGCACCGAGGAGTAGCCGCGGATAAATCTCTGATAATATCCAATCATGCCCAAGAACCTCATGATTTGTCGCTTGGTGGTCGGCCTGGGGAACTGGTTGATAGCTTGTATCTTAGTTTGGGGGGGGGGGGGGCACACCTGGCCTAACCCTACCACAAAACCTAAGTACTGCACAGTAGCCCGGACAAAATCACATTTGCCCAGATTGACCACCAAACGAGCCTCACTCAGCTTCCTGACCAATGCTCCGATGTGCTCGCAATGACTGTCAAATTCATCATCGAATATGATTACATCATCTAGATAAACGGTGCAGTTAGGGATCTCCGCCACTAACTCGTTCATCAGGCTTTGAAACGTGGAAGGTGCATTCTTCAATCCGTACGGCATTACGTTGCAACGGTACAAACCCACACACCAACTTCGCCCGCTCCGACAACGGCACCTGCCAGTAGCCTTTGACAAGGTCTACCTTGGTCAGATAGCGTGCACGCCCGATCTTGTAAACCACTGTAGTAATGTATAATTATGATGGTTAAATTAACACAAAACATATACGAGAGTTCCACGATTTGTTTTGTAAGTGACGGTACCTCAGGAGCCAATAATACAGATACATATCAGAGACCAGCATCTTGTTTTGTCAACGTGTGTTGACGTTTAGGTTATCTCAGATTATATGACATGAAAATAGGTAAGGCAATGTTAATTAAGTGAAGTATTATTAAGCATAGTTCAGTTAGATTGATATAAGTTAGGTTGAGGAGTATTCTTTTATGACTTAGATAAAACGGCGTGTACAAATACAGAGAATCAACACAAATTTGGGAATATGAGTTTGGGGCTAGGGTCGATGAGAGGAAAACTGCTTGAGATGGAAGCTTGTGAGGGGTGGCTAAAGTAAGATGGAACCAGATTGCCGAGGGACAACAAGAGAGAGGGGAGCCATGGAAAAAGGGGAGGAGAGTTTAGTAACAGAAAAATGAAAAACATACATTTTAGTAAAAACAAAATGTATATAGTTAGACTTCCCTACTTGTTTATTCTTATACATTTTATTACATATTGTTACGCTGGCCAGCTTGCCAGAATGTGCTCATACTCGCTAGCGCTCGCCAGGGCAGTGGAATGGGCTGTAATCGTAGAACGATGTTCTTTCTGTCCTAGTATTCATGTAGTCACAGCCAGATCAGTGGTGGTCTTTATTCTTGTCTGTGACACATGGAAGTATTTTATATTAGTGATAGAGTATAAGATATGCAGAGTGAAGTTAAAGGAGAAAGAGCGAGGTAGGCAGTGAGGTGGTATGTTGTGCGTGTGTATGTAAGTGTGCCTCCCTCCCTCCCTCCCTCTCTCCCTCGCTCGAGCGCGGGCTTTCCCAGGCCCTTGATTGGCTGGCGCGCTTGGCGCGTCCTAAGGATGCCTGCATTTCATGACGTAGTGGTCTGTGATTGGGTGCCGCTGTCCTAGTGTTGGAGTTGGGGCTCCCGCCGCGCTTCTCCTGCAGAGCTTGGCATAGCGTGCTTGGTCCTAGACGTCCCTTGCAATCTGTCCAACAATCAAACCCCCTATACTACTGTTTCTCTCTCTGAACTTCTTCTTTTCCATTACTTCTCACCTTTATTCAATTACTTATCCCTTCTGGTTCTGCATACGACTTCCATAGTCGGCCAGTCGTATTACCAGCACCAGTTCTCACATATATGTTTTGCACTAGCTTTAGGGATTATTAGTCATAGTCACATGAGTCATATTATCATTGGGGTGCTTCTAATTATTGAGTTGTTCTTTGTTACTAGTTAATGCTAGACAGTGGAAGGTATCTAGTCATTGTCTGAGTTATGTATATGGCGAGTCAAAGCCTATACGACTTCGACGGAGCTAGGTGCCTGTAACCTTTGTGCATATTTTTCCTTTGCGAGTGTAACAGTATACGAGCGAAGGGCTTTTGCCTACTCTTGCTCGTATGCTCGCTACCTCATTGTGTTAACCTTTGTGGAGTGCCAGAGCAAGACCAGATACTTGAGATCTGGACTTACCAAGAGAGCCTCCTATTCAATTAACGTAACATAAGGGAAATCTGTTCAAGGGGAGACAGTAGGCTACGAGCATGGTTGCACTCTGCCTAGCCTCCTGGTAACTTTTATGCCACTGCTAGACTTTATTAGTAATAAAGACAGCATTGTGTTTATTAACTTTATCTGTGTATGCTTTAGGAATTCACGTATTATTTTAGCCTAGGTTGATGCTTGGCGCACAACCCAGTATGACTGTTACTTTGGCTTAGGAAGTACTGTTTTGAGTGGCTATTATTAGTGCTGTCACAGAGTTGTTGCATTCCCTTGTTATATATATATGTATCCTACTTATTGGTGTATTTAAGATACACGCTTTGGTGTCCTGCCCCTGCATTATGTCTGTTCTATATTAACGAGCATCTTAGAGCATCAGACGTTTCCAGAAGATTCCATATCTGATTGCTGTAGGACTAGACTACCAGTGTTTTCATAGAGCATTGAAGAGTTTAGTGTTGAGTACAGACTCACACTAAAGTTAACGTAAGCATATATTTCTTTATTAAATTTTGTTATAGTTTATTCAAGCATTGTTATTGCTTAAGAGCATTTTATTAATGTAAAGTACTCCTGTTGTGAGTAGGCTTTGCCGTCACCGTCACCGGAAAGCCTTTGTAGAAGTGCACTAAAACCCAGTTAATTGATACCCCGTTATCCAGTAGATTAACTCTGGAGGGTTTAAGTGTTTTGTTCACCGGCGTAATAGTTCGAGGGTTTGGAATTAGCGTACCGTTGTTGCAGATATAGCCTATCTTCTAGTCCAATATTGAGTGCCCTTGTTTATTTCGTAGTGCCGGTCGTAACAATATAAAAACTCCATAAGACACGAGAAGTTGAATTTCATCCTTTTCTTGAAACAGGAATGTAATTTATACTAAGTTAGACAATTAAGAGTGTCAAACCAAAGCTTTGATAGGTAAACGAACACCGAAGTCGAGCTGACCTCGGCGAAAAATAAACAATAGACTGTTCTAGTAAAAGGTTAGGTAGTTATATTGCGTAAACATTTTATAGTTAACAAGTTTGAATTAATTCATAAACATATTTACACTTATTTACAAAGTAATACAAAGAGTTTCTCGTAGCGAAGTTATTTTGGGAGGAGTGTTCTATATATATATATATATATATAAGAAGGAGTCTTTACCACACTGGAGGTCATTATATATAGAAGTACTGTAAATAAGGCCTAAGCTGGACGTTAAAGAGACTAAGTTAATGAAGTACAGTAATGATACTTAGCCAGACTTGCAGGTACTTAAGTCTCCACGCAGTGTAGGTATGAAGCACGAGTATATCCAAGATTGGTATGATTACAAATAGTCCCAGTCGAGTATTAGGATGCACAAGTAAAAGGGTGGAAGGTTAAGACTTGAGCTTGTATAAGGAGAGGTATAACAACCACAAAGGACAAGTGATGAATAATGATGTGAAAGATAGCTGTCAACTGTACTCGACTGGGCTAGATACAGAACAGAACTCCCTTAGCTTACTCGCTCTCCCCTTATATACATCTGCCCTTCAGCTAGTTTCCAGCCAATTGAATAGGGAACAAAGAAATAGTTAAATTAACCATAAAGAAAAGAAAGCTCTATGAAAAGATTTTAAAGTTTGCACCAGTACACACAACCTAAATAGTCTCATTGGTTCACAAAACAACCTATGACGAAACATTTACTAGAGTCTCAACCATTAACCCGGGAGCTGCGGGGAGACTCTTAAGAGTTCCCCCGGCGCACTGCGGGAAGACTCTTCAGAGTAACGCTTTTGAACGCGTACCAAAACCGCGCGTTAATAGTCAGGCGGCTGAAAATTGGTGTGGATATAGTACTACATGTCAACTCTCGATACCACCCCGCCAAACGCTCTCCCCGCACTCGTGCAAGCACCACCGCGCCAGTAACCACGCACTAGTCATGGAGCCCACACGTCCCTCACGCTCGCTCCCTGATGACACAACCAGCCCTCCTTCTGGTGGTGTTAGCCGCCGTGGAAGGCAGAGGGTGGCTGCCAAAGACCCCTAGCTACCAGTACGACACGCCCTACAGCTCTGAGGACGAAACACCAGCACCCAAAGCACAAAAAACACGTGCAAGCAGGGCAATGGCACAGAGGTCATTGGTCTTTCGGGACACTGCCACCACAACCCAGGCCACTGCAACAACCACTACCACCACCACTACCACCACTGCCACCCCTGCCAGCGACGCAGGAGGCCGCCCTAGGGCTGCAAAACCTGCGGGGGCAGGAAAAATTAAAGGCACGGGCGTAGGGAAAAGATCCCGTACGCCAGCCACAGTGCCCCTACCACCACCACCACCACCAGCCGCCGCCCCTGGCCCGGCTGCCGCCGCCGCCCCTGGCCCGGCTGCCGCTGCCGCCCCTGCTGCCCCTGCCAGCGATGCAGGAGGCCGCCCTAGGGATGCAAAACCTGCGGGGGCAGGAAAAATTAAAGGCACGGGCGTAGGGAAAAGATCCCGTACGCCAGCCACAGTGCCCCTACCACCACCACCACCACCAGCCGCCGCCCCTGGCCCGGCTGCCGCCGCCGCCCCTGGCCCGGCTGCCGCCGCCGCCCCTGGCCCGGCTGCCGCTGCCGCCCCTGCTGCCCCTGCCGCCCCTGCTGCCCCTGCCGCCCCTGCCCAAGGAACAGGGAAGGGGAAGGGGAAGGGGAAGGGGAAAGGGAGAGGGAAAGCGACTGCTGGCCCTGCTGTCCCTGGTGGCCCTGCTGCCCCTGTTGCCCCTGTTGCCCCTGCTGCCCCTGTTGCCCCTGTTGCCCCTGCTGCCCCTGCCGCCCCTGCCCAAGGAACAGAGAGAAGGGCGACAGGCACCACCATCATCTTGCCATCAAGGCCACGCACCACTGCTGCCCCTGCCGCCGCCTCTGCCGCCGCCCCTGCCGCCGCCCCTGCCGCCACCTCTGCTGTCCCTGTCCATAAGACACCCTTGCGTGCAAAAATTACCCGGAAAACTCTGACACCATCAAAATATGGCGCCCTGCTGTTTGATGGTGATTCGCAGGACATTGGCAGCCAAGGTTTTGACGACGAAGACCTAGCACGGGACCAAGGGTGGGGGGATTTGGGAGTGGACAGTGGGAGTGAGTCAGACGTCGGCGACGAAAATGAGGAAGGTCATCGTCTGTCTAGTGAAGAGGAGGGTGATGATGATCAAGTGCTGTATCGCGACCATGGAAGCGATATTTCAGACGATGAAGCAGACGCAGACGGCATTCCGATCCCTGGCTTGCCTTCGTTCGATTGGTCTGACGGGGTCAATTTTGTACCTGACGTGCCCCAGTTCAATCCTCGGACGTCAGGAACAACTGACGACTGGCCCTGTGACGATCAAGCGAACGAAAGCGACTTCTTCCTCGCTTTTTTCGATATGGAGGTAATGACGTACATCGTTGCCCAAACAAACGCCTACTACAGGTGGGTGTTTGGCCGATTGGACGTCCTTTCTCCAAAAGCGAGAATACGAGGCTGGGTGGATACGACTGTGGAAGAATTTATGACGTTCTTTGCCTTGTTGTTCCTCATGCCTCTGATCAAGAAGCATGTGTTGCAACACTATTGGAAGCACGACCCTCTCATCGCCACCCCAACTTTCAATAAGTTCATGACTCGTGACAGATTTTTGTTGCTGCTAAGATTTATGCACTTTGCAGACAACGAAAATCCTAACAGGATTGACAGGATATGGAAAGTTCGGGATGTGTTCACCATGTTGTTGGAGAGGTATAGGAAATACTTTTACCCCTTCCTCAATTTGGTGATTGATGAGTCGCTCGTGCTCTTCAAAGGACGTCTTGTTTTCAAACAGTATATCCCCTTGAAAAGGCATAGGTTCGGAATCAAGCTCTTCGTTTTGTGTGACTGCGAAACTGGAATAGTGCTTGACATGATCGTGTACACAGGCACTGACATTGACATACCGAAAGCCGCTGCCAATGACCCCATGGGCATGTCAGGTGCCATCGTCAGGAAAATGTTGGCACCTTACCTGGGCAAAGGCCACATCATCTACACTGACAACTGGTATACTTCTCCTGCTCTCTGCCAGTTTCTTCATGACAACCAAACGGGGTCATGTGGGACTGTCAGAAAGACAAGAAAGTTTATGCCAAAATTCACAGGTGATGTCATTCCTCTCACAGATGCCTCCTCCAGTGACACACCTTCAGAAGACGACCTGGCCCAGGAACACCGCGAGAGGCATGTGCGAAGAAGGCGACGAAAGGGGCAGAAATACAAGCAGCTCGAAAAGTGTGGGAAAGTGATAGCCCTGAAGTGGAAGGATAAGCGAGACGTCCACCTGCTTTCCACCGTCCACACAGGTGCCCAGATGGATTCTGGCAAAATCCACTCCCGAACCAGGAAGACCATCTACAAGCCCGACATGGTAGTGGACTACACCAAAAACATGCGCATGGTGGACAAGTCTGACTGTCAGCTGTCAGGCGTTGAGTGTCTGAGGAAGACTGTGAAGTGGTATCACAAGCTCTTCCTCCACCTTGTTGACATAACGATGCTGAACGCCTACAACTTGTGGTTGGTCAAAAAGAATATGGCCCCAAACCAGAAACTTAAATTCCGGGAGTTCGTGTACAACGTCTCATACCAACTCCTGGAGAAGTATGGCACCACCACTCACAGACGTACGGCATGGCGTGGGGATCACGTTCCTGACCGAGTCCAGGTGGGTGTCCAAAGACACTACCTGATCAACACCGAGGTGATTGGCACTCGTCACAGGCAGGTGCAGTGCATCGTCTGCAGCTCCAGTGTCAGGAAACCCCATGTCCCAAAAAGAGTCACCTCAATGTGCGCAGAGTGCAAAGTTCCACTCTGCATGGGTGAGTGCTTCAGGGACTACCACACCTTCAAAAATTATTGAGTGTCGCCCTGCCCTGCCCTGCCCTGCACTGCCCTGCCCTGCCCTGCACTGCCCTGCCCTGCCCTGCCCTGCCCTGGACTCGCCCCCTGCCCAGCCCTGTCCTGGACTCGCGCCCTACCTTACCTGACCTGACCTAATTGATCACGCTACCTCATAATGTAACATATATATTATATAATGTATAAGTTCCAAAGATGTCCCTGTGATATAGCTTTTACATTATATAATTGTATGTTTCATTATTTAGTTTATAAGTTTCAAATATTTACATGTAATATGCCTTATTTTTTTATTATATCAATATATATGTTTGTTATTAGCCAAAGTCATGTGTATATAATTATTTTCTTACCTCAAATGAATTGTACAAAAATAAATATGTTTCAACAAATCCTGTCAAACCTACTAAGATAATAAAAAAAAACAATAATAAAAAAAAAAACACAAGGTCATGTCATTGTATTCTTACAATATGATATATTCTATGAATATTTCATATTTATTGAATACAATGGCATGATCTTGTAAAAAAAATTTTTTATCAAAAATGTTCTAGACAATATAAAACCTTCCCCATAACCCCC
>JBAKBP010028442.1:0-28591 GCA_037953745.1 Lithodes maja
AAATTCCAGCAAATTTTGTACCAAATTTAAGTGCATTCATTTATCTTTTCCCCCTAGATATATTCTTGACTTTTTCTCCTCAGACTGATTTTACTTTAAGCTAAGGGTGGTATTTGTACAAACTAACCTAGCCTAACCCAACCTGCCAAGCTTTTGACCTAACCCAAACCTAGCCTAGCCTATAGCCAGCCAATCTGTTTTATTATTAACTCTTGTAGATATTGTATTTAGTATCCTACTGTAGCTATACAGTATATATCTGTAATTTTAGTTGTTGCTTGCACGTTCTTGTAATAACCTTTGACTGATACACTTTTTTTATCTAAAAAGAGTAGGCTACTGCTTTACTAGGCTACAGTGACACCAGGGCCATCTGTTGACACAGTATATTAACCCCTTGTGTGCAGTCACACTTTATTTTTATATAATCTCTATTTGGTGAATTGTATATTTAGTTACATATTCTGTTATACATATATTTGTTTAAGGTTAGGTTATCACACCTGGTAGCCTATTTCTGCGAATTTCAATTTTATTATTTTCGGTTAGGCTATTCAACGCTGGTAGCCTATTATTGCGTATTTCAATTTAAAAAAAAACTTTTGGTTAGGCTATCGCCCCTGGAAGCCTAATTCTGCGTATCTCAACATTTTTGTTTTCGGTTAGGCTATCACCCCTGATAACCTATTTCTGCGTATTTCAGCATATTTGTTTTCGGTTGAAGTGATTGAAGTGTTTTTAAAGTGAGTGAAGTGTTTTAAAGTGAGTGAATTGTTTTTTAAGTGAGTGAAGTGATCTGAAGAAAGTAACTGTCACCATGCCTCGCGCTTGTGCGAACTGCGCCGGTAGGTTTGGTGAGTCCATGTTTGCTACTATCGATCTTCAAGACTGCCGGCTCTGCCAGCAACGAGAGAATTTTACAGTGAAATTAGACGAAGCCTACAACAAGATCAACGTCCTCACCATGAAGCTGGAATCACTCCAAGAGTTTGTAACACTCAACGTTGGAGTACCACAAACTTCAATTGTCACCGCAACTCCAGCAGCCACCAACGCCCCAACGTCAACTGCCAACAATTCAACGCCTACAGTAGCCACTTCAGCTGATGTATCCGATACTCAAGATACAAATAGTGACTCTCTGCCCCCTCAAGACAACTTCCGTGTCGTGAGGAACAACGTTTGCCCCAAGACCAGGAAACACATACCGATTACCGAGTGTCAAAACCGTTTCCAGATACTCGCAGACTCAGATGACGAAGAGGAAATAGAAGAAGTCCGGCTCGTGGGAGACTCGATGATACGTGGTCAGCTCACAGAGTTTTGCGCCAGAGCACCTAAGACCAGGAAGCGTTTTTGTATCCCTGGTGGTGGTGTGGATGACGTAGTTGCAGCAGTTGACGAAGTATCAAAGCTGGCCCCTGCTAATACAATGTACGTCATCCACGTTGGATCCAACGATGTGCAGCGAACCCGGTCGGAAGATTTGCTTTTAAAGTACCAGCAGCTGATCAAGTCGTTTAAGGAGAAGTCATCAAGGATCATCGTCTCAGGAATCGTCCCCCGGCTCGGTGTAGAGAGCCGATTTTACAACATAGCCACCAGCACAAATCGTTGTCTAGCAAACCTCTGCAGGAAGGAGAACGTGGGATTCGTCGACACCTGGGACAATTTCTACTACGATGACTATTTGTTTTCGGACGATGGAGTTCATCTGAACCAGGTGGGAGCAGCACGTTTTGGGCGTCTTCTCAACGATGCGGTGAAGGATTTTCGGAGAAGAAATCGACTCAGCACAGGACAACCAGGAAGGAGGACCGAAGACAGCGAGGACGGCAACCTACAAAGGAATTAAATACTAATCCGTCAAGAACCGCGAATTTGGATAAATCTCCACCAACACGACCCAAATTCAAAACCGTCAGGGATAACGACCGAGGACCGAGGACAGCCATGAATGTAAATGTAGATCCGACCAGAACCAATAATTCGATGAAAGAACGTAATGCGAGTTCTAAAACCGCAACTTTAAAGGTTTTCTATGCAAACGCTCGTAGCATACGCAATCAATTTTCAGATTTAGAGGAACTAGTGTTTACAGAAAATTATGATGTGATTGGCATAACAGAATCTTGGCTCAATACAGAAGATAGAGACTTTTTAGCAGAGTATTCACTTCCCGGTTATGTAATGTTTGAGAACAGCCGAATAAATAAAAATGGAGGTGGCGTTTTATTTTATATCAAAGAAAGTCTTAACCCGACCCTCGTGTCAAAACCTCAAATTGTGAACGTCGACACATCTTTTGTGCTAATAAAGAATAATAAAGGTACAAAAATAATACTTGCGTTAATATACAGACCTCCAGCTCAATCAGTGCAAACTGACCGAGAAATTTACGAACAAATTGCAGATGTAAGTAACTCACAAGATACCGTAATTTTTGGCGACTTTAATTTACCTGTGACCAAGTGGGGCGATACTCTTACTTCACACTCCGGACATGACTTGTATACGAACTTGCAAGAGAGTTCGCTTTATCAATTTGTTCGAACGCCGACCCGTGGTAATAACGTTCTTGACATTGTACTTGCAACAAAAGAAGAATTGATAGAGAATTTGAATGTTGGTGATGAATTCAGTAACAGCGACCATCGTACGATAACTTTCACTTTAAAGTTTACTAGTAACGAACCAAATAGTAGCATCGAAAAAGTCCCTAATTTCAAGAAAGCAAACTTCCATAAACTTAGAGCTATGTTTAAAGAAACTGACTGGAGCTTTTTAATTAACAATAACGACATAAATACATCTTGGAAGTTATTCGAAACCACTTACCTAAAAGCAGTGCAAGACTGCATACCATCGAAAATACGGCGTCCAGGCCATAATAATAAGCCCAAATGGTGGAATAAAGATATTTCAAACTGCCTGCTTGCTAAAAAATTTGCTAATGATAGATTAAAATCCTCACAAAATGACGAAGAACGGGTGAAATTTGTAGAGCTACGACGCAAAGCCAAAAAGTTAATTAAGCAAAGTAAAAAGACCTTAGAGTTACATATTGCGAATCAAAGTAAAACAAACCCGAAAGAATTCTATAGTTATATCAGAAAGAAAAAAGTAGTTACTTCAACTGTTGGACCGTTAGTCGATGAAAAAGGAGAATACACCAAAGACGAAGTACAAATGAGTAATGCCCTCAATACCTTCTTTGCATCAGTTTTTACAACCGAAGATCTCAGTGATATCCCTACACCATCGCCGATTCAGATTGATAATTCAGATGTTCTAAGCAATATCACCGTTACAGAGAGAGAAGTATTGAATTGTTTAGATAAACTCAAAGTAAATAAAACGCCAGGACCTGATACAATCTCGCCTAGAGTTCTAAAGGAAGCTAAGAATGAGCTCTCCAAACCACTGACATTACTATTCAATAAATCCTTGCAGTCTGGAAC
Organism: Lithodes maja; assembly: GCA_037953745.1. NCBI lineage: Eukaryota > Metazoa > Arthropoda > Malacostraca > Decapoda > Lithodidae > Lithodes > Lithodes maja. The sequence goes on from JBAKBP010028442.1 coordinate 3,462, forward strand.
TATGCCTGATCAGTGGAAGCTAGCCAACGTAACACCGATATTCAAAAAAGGCAGCAAATCCCTACCCAGTAACTATCGTCCAATTAGCTTAACCTCAGTTGTATGTAAAATGCTAGAAACGGTCATACGAGACAGACTCGTAAATCACTTAGAGGAAAATAACATACTTAAAGATACTCAACACGGCTTTCGTAAAAAACGTTCCTGTTTAACAAACCTCTTAGACTTCTTCCACGATATCCTCAACCTCTACGATGAGAGTAAAGCTGTAGATATTATATACCTTGATTTTCAAAAGGCCTTTGACAAAGTTCCCCACAAACGTTTACTGCTAAAACTAAAAGCGCATGGAATACAAGACGGTGTGTTGAAATGGATAGAAAATTGGCTCAACAACAGAAAGCAAAGAGTAGTCATAAACGGTAAGGCATCTAAATGGACCAATGTAAGTAGCGGGGTACCCCAGGGATCGGTACTAGGACCAATTCTCTTTCTAATTTACATCAACGACATAGATGAGGGTCTCACCTGCACAATCTCAAAATTTGCTGACGATACAAAAATTGCAAATAGCGTACTCTCAAAAGAACAAGTTGACGATATGCAACACAATCTAGATAAATTGTCATGTTGGGCCCAAATTTGGCAAATGAGTTTCAATGCGGATAAATGTAAAGTACTACATGTCGGATACCTAAATGAGAAAGCAAACTATTCGATGAATGGCACTCAGCTTAAGAATGTAAACAGAGAAACTGATCTGGGAGTAACAATATCGAGTAACCTAAAACCGAGTCAACAATGTTCAGAAGTTGTTAAGAAGGCAAACAAAATAATTGGCTTTATAGGCAGGTCATTTGAGCATAAATCCAAAGAAGTTATCCTAACCCTTTACAATTCCTTAGTCCGCCCTCTTCTGGAATACTGCGTTCAATCCTGGTGCCCTTATTACCAAAAAGATATAAACAAGCTAGAACGAGTTCAACGTAGAGTTACCAAAATGATACCTAGCCTAAAGAACAAACCATACGAAGAGCGTCTTAGAGAATTAAATCTATTTCCTTTAACCCAGCGCAGATTAAGAGGCGACTTAATTCAAGTGTTCAAAATCATCAAAGGCATCGACAATATGAACTGTAGTAAGTACTTCACTATCGACCAATCTAATTACACACGGGGAAACGGTTGCAAAATTATTGGTAAATCTTTTAACTCGCACGAATCTAAGAATTTCTTCTTCAATCGAGTTGTCAACTTGTGGAATGGGCTTCCCCGAAACGTTATAGACTGCAGCACCGTTGATTCATTTAAATTCCGCCTAGACAAATATCTCGCATCAAACCCGCGACTGACTGCGTTTGTAAATGAATAACTTTATCCTCCCCTCAGTTACTAACCCATATGTCCCCTACTAACTTCCTAGTCCTGCCACGTTAGTGGCAGGGCAGTAGTTCCCTTTCCAATGTTCCCTTACCCACTCTAAACCACTGTTTGGACACTTGATCCTCAGTGTTTTGGAGGACAAGCAGCCTAGAAGGGTCACTAGATCTGTTGTTGCTTGATTTCCTTTGTACTCCTTTGTACTCCTTTGTACCTCCTTGTACTTCACCCCCTCTCTCTCTCTCTCTCTCTCTCTCTCTCTCTCTCTCTTCATAAAAAGAAGCATAAATCCAAAGAAGTTATCCTAACCCTTTACAATTCCTTAGTCCGCCCTCTTCTGGAATACTGCGTTCAATCCTGGTGCAAGATATAATACCAAAAAGATATAAAGAAGCTAGAACGAGTTCAACGTAGAGTTACCAAAATGATACCTAGCTTAAAGAACAAACCATACGAAGAGCGAAGAGCGTCTTAGAGAATTAAATCTATTTCCTTTAACCCAGCGCAGCTTAAGATGTGACTTAATTCAAGTGTTCAAAATCATCAAAGGCATCGACAATATGGACTGTAGTAAGTACTTCACTATCGACCAATCTAATTACACGCGGGGAAACGGTCGCAAAATTATTGGTAAATCTTTTAACTCACACGAAGCTAAGAATTTCTTCTTCAATAGAGTTGTCAACTTGTGGAATGGGCTTCCCCGAGAGGTTATAGACTGCAGCACCGTTGATTCATTTAAACTCCGCTTCGACAAATATCTCGCATCAAACCCGCGACTGACTGCGTTTGTAAATGAATAACTTTATTTTATCCTCCCCTCAGTTACTAACCCATCTGTCCCCTACTAACTTCCTAATCCTGCCACGGACATTAGTTCTAGGGCAGTAGTTCCCTTTCCAATGTTCCCTTACCCACTCTAAACCACTGTTTGGACACTTGATCCTCAGTGTTTTGGAGGACAAGCAGCCTAGAAGGGTCACTAGACCTGTTGTTGCTTGATTTCCTTTGTACTCCTTTGTACTCCATACCTCCTTGTACTTCACCACTCTCTTTCCTTCAACCTACCTACATACCTAACTCTCTCTCTCTCTCTCTCTCTCTCCTGAACTCTCTCTCGTTACCTGAACCACAAAGCAAACTAAACAACCCCACCCAACCCCATCCAAGCCAACCCAACCAACTGAATGAATTTGACAACCCGCCGCGGCTTCAAGTCACAACCCCAAACCCATCCTCACCAATAAGAAAAACAAATCCAGCGCATGCTGAGAGAAATGATATAAAAATAATATCCATAAATGCCTGCTCAATAAGAAACAAAATAGACGAACTCAAATGTCTGTTATTAAATGAGAAAGTTGACGTTATTTGTATAACGGAAACACATCTGAACCTTAAAAATAAAGATCTACTTCATGAATATCACATAGAGCCATATAATTTTTTTCATAAAGACCGTAACAATGGAAAACAAAGAGGGGGGGTTGCAATGTACGTTGCAACCTACTTAAACCCAGTCGAGGTGACTCTCCCCGAAAGTAATGCAGAAATAGTGTGCGTCAAAATAAATACAAAAAACATGAACTTAAATATCACTACAGCGTACCGACCACCGAGACTAACTGTTGCCGATGATACAATTTTTTATGAAATACTAGAGAAAACCCTTAATTCCGACGAAACAGTTTTACTAGGTGACTATAACCTCCCCCTAATTGACTGGAATACCCTGACCGGAAAAAATGCTGAGTCACGCCTAATGACAAGCTTCATCCAGGACAATTTTTTGACTCAACACGTAAAACAGCCGACGCGAGACAGGAATATATTAGACCTCGTAATCACTACCCAAGAAAATTTATTATCAAACCTGGATGTAGGTGAACATCTGGCAACGTCCGATCATAAAATCTTAAGAATCAACGTTATAAGCAAATATTCCTCAGTAAAAACAACAGGAATGGTTTCGGACTTCAAAAACGCAAATTATGACGGACTTAAGGAATCGCTATCAAACATACACTCAAACCTCATAAATATAAACGAAGTAAATGAACTATGGGGACATTTTAAGTCTACAATTACAGAAGCGCATAAACAATTTGTACCCATGAAACCAAAACGTAATACGAAATCAAGTATGCCCCCTTGGTACAGTAGAGACATTGGCAAGGCAATAAGGAAAAGGAATCAACTCCACAAACTTGTAAAAAATAACACAAACACTGAAGTAATTAAAAACTTGCACAAACATAGTAGAAGGGAAGTGAAAAAAATAATTAGGGCGAACAAACAAAATTACGAAATGACTATTGCCAGAGAAAGTGCCACAAACCCCAAAAAATTCTACAGTTACGTAAACAAAAATAAACAGATCAAAAGCGGAATCGGACCGCTAATAGAAGATGGCCAGACAATAACAGGTGACACAAACACGGCAAATCTGCTCAACAAATATTTTGGCTCAGTTTTCACAGAAGAAATTATCGATCATACCCTTGAAAATAACACCTCAACTCATGTGATAGGAGATTTCACCATCAGTGTTACCGAAGTACAAAGCAAATTGAGTAATTTAAATGTAAATAAGACCCCGGGACCCGACATGCTCCACCCGAAAATAATTAAGAATGTCAAGGACGAAATAGCAAAACCCCTGACACAACTATTTAACTTATCACTACTACAGGGGATTGTACCGAGTGATTGGAAAGATGCGAACATTACGCCGATATACAAGAAGGGTAGCAAGGCCAAAGCGAGTAATTACAGACCAATTAGCCTAACTTCAATTGTAGGAAAAATCATGGAAAAAATCATTAGAGATAAGATAGTAGATTACCTCGAATCAAACAACCTAATCAAAAATAGTCAACACGGCTTTAGATCAAATAAGTCATGCCTAACAAATTTGATTGAATTTTATAACAAACTATTCACATATAACGACATGACGAAATCACTAGATATAATCTTCTTGGACTTTCAAAAAGCTTTCGACAAGGTGCCTCACCGAAAACTATTGGCTAAACTGGAGAGGATAGGTATCAAAGGTGAAATTCATTCTTGGATACAAAATTGGCTTACAGACAGAAGACAGAGAGTGGTGATAAATGGAGTGGAATCGGAGTGGGAGCCTGTCACTAGTGGAGTTCCACAGGGTTCAGTCCTTGGACCGGTCCTGTTTCTCATTTACATTAACGATATCGATGTAGGGGTAAACAACACCATTTCCAAATTCGCCGACGATACAAAAATAGGAAATACAGTCCTGAACGAAGATGATAGAAATGCGTTGCAATCTGATTTAAACAAGATATCAGAGTGGTCGAAAAAATGGCAGATGCCCTTCAATGTCGATAAATGTCAGGTGCTGCAGGTTGGTAGCAGAAATATGAAATACAAATACGAAATGAATGGCAAACAAATAAAAACCGCAACGGTAGTAAAAGACCTAGGGGTACTAATATCTGAAAACCTAAAAACTTCCGACCAATGTATAGCAGCTGCAAATAAGGCAAACATAGCATTGGGCTTTATTAAACGAAAATTTACATATAAACATGAAAACGTAATAGTGCCACTGTTCAAAAGTATGGTGAGGCCCCACCTTGAATATGGTGTGCAGTTCTGGTCACCTTATCTGATCAAAGACATTGTAAGACTCGAGTCAGTACAGCGTAGAGCGACGAAGATGATACCCTCATTAAGAAATAAACCATATGAAGAAAGACTTAAACGATTGAACCTGTTCTCATTAAAAAAGAGGAGGTTGAGGGGTCAGCTTATTGAGTGCTTTAAGATACTAAAAGGTTTCGACAAAGTCGATGTAAATGCACTATTCACATTAAACAATACTAATCAAACTCGCGGAAATGGAATGAAATTAAAAACCAAAAAGGCAAACCTAGATGTCACAAAGAGTTTCTTCACCTACAGTGTGGCGACAGAGTGGAATAAACTACCAGCGAGAGTGGTGGAGAGCGACACAATAAACGCTTTCAAGGGAAGGCTTGACCTCTATCTGCAGAGGGCTGGGGTGATATGAAAAAAAAAAAAAAAAAAAAAAATTATGTACAGTATATGTATGTGTGTGCACTGTACAGAGTATGTATATATATACTGTATATATATGTATGTATGTGTGTATGTATGTATGTGTATATGTGTGTGTGTGTGTATATGTGTGTACCGGTGTATATATGTATATGTATGTATGTATGTGTATGTGTATGTATATATTATATATGTATATGTATATGTATGTATATGTATATATAATAATTATTATGTGTATATGTATATGTATGTATGTGTATGTGTGTATGTGTATATATGCATATATGCATATATAGTTTGTAAGGCCAGACTGCCTAGTAAGGACCTTGAGGTCTGTGTGGTCTGTGTATCTATGTAGCTCTATGTAGCTCTCTGATAGTTTATTTTCCATTTGCCCTAGTCTGTTTCAATCGACGTTCATTCCATTGTTTAGGTTTGTTCTAGAACCACCTTTTAACGGCCAATCTTTTTACAGGCAATTGTACTCTGACGGCTGGAAAACATATAAGTGACATACGAATTAAACTAACAAACATAATCTACCTTCGATCTAGTTTTTGAGCCTAACAATAGTACTAGAAAACAAAATTGATCAGGACCAGTGTCACACGAGCGCTTTTTTTCCAGCAATTTTCGATGAGCAACTTGTTCCTCGTAATATTTGGAGACTCTTTCACCTTGGTGTGGGAAACTAGACTGAAGGTAGATTATGTTAGGAGGTTTAATTCTTATAGAACTTATATTTTGAAGCTGCCAGAAAACAATTGCCTGTAAAAATTGACGGAAAAAGATCTCGTATGACACCGCCTTTACTCTCCTTTTCATTTCTTCGCATGCCTTATTCTCTCTCTCTCTCTCCCTCTCTCTCCCTCTTTATTTCTTCCCATGACTTATGCTCGCTCTCTCTCGTGACCCCAAGATGGCATTTATTATCATGTATATTATTATTCAGGGCTACTAGCCTTATTCAGTTATAGAAGTTCCAGTTTCCTGCCTGTCAAAGCCAAATATTTATGTTTGGGCTCTCTCTCTCTCTCTCTCTCTCTCTCTCTCTCTCTCTCTCTCTCTCTCTCTCTCACCTTTTCTTTCTTTCTTTCTTTCTCTCACTCACTCACACTCTCTCTCTCTTTATTTCTCTTTCTTTCTTGCTTGCTTTCTCTCTCTCTCTCTCTCTCTCGCCCGACGCCCGACGCGCCAACCCGCCAACAGCACTTCTCTCTCGCTGCTCGAAATCTGACCATAACTTGAGTACTCCATTACTCATCCCCTTATTTGTTTGCATGAGCTGTAGCTAAGCTCTAGCTTAACTGCCCTGTAGTTGCTTTGCATGTAATTTTGCTGTGTTTTTGACTGATAAACGTTTGTTTATCGAGACTGCTTTTGTTTACATTTGTACCGGTTAGTGACGACCGACGCTCTAAAGTAAACAAACTATTTGCTTGTTTCATATTATAAAGTTCTAGCACTGATTGTAGATATTTTAGCCCTCACTGTAGTTAAGTGCTTAGCAAACCACCCAGTAGTTATCTTGCATGACATTGTACTGTAGTTTTGACTGATAAACGTTTGTTTTTCAAAATTCTATTTGTCAGGTTAGTAGAGACGCCGCCGATACCAGCGCCACCTGTGTACGCATAAACAAACCCTCTTCTTGTATTTTATATATCAAAGTCTAGCCAATAGCATTTCAGATACTTGTCACCATAATAGGCCTCTCACACTCTTGCCAGGGATATTACTAACTCCATTATTATTATTATTGTGTCGACCACTGTATAAACTAATACACAGGCTTTAGCCTAACTGTGTCATACTGCTAACATAATTTTATTTTTATTTTCAGGCATAAAATTGTGTTCTATTGCTAACATATTCTTTTTGTGATCAACATATTCTTTTTGTGATTTACAGGCATTAATTGTACCATATTGCTAACCAATATTTTTTGTTACTGTACTGTATACTGCTTTCCAGTGTTCTCACTAGGCTAAATTAACCCTCTCCCCTTGTTTTCTCCCAGTAAATTTTGTAACAAATTACTAGTCCATTTACAATTTTCAGGCTTTAACTGTGTCATACTGCTAACATCAAATTTTATTTTGTTTTTTTTTTGTTTTTTCAGGCATAAATTGTGTTCTATTGCTAACATATTTTTTGTGATTTACAGCCATAATATTCTTTTTGTGATTAACATATTATTTTTGTGATTTACAGGCATTAATTGTACCATATTGCTAACAAATATTTTTTGTTACTGTACTGTATACTGTTTTCCAGTTTTTTCACTAGGCTACATTAACCCTCTCCCACTTTTTTTTTCCAGTAAATTTTGTAACAAATTTCTAGTCCATTTGTGATTTTCAGGCTTTAACTGTGTCATACTGCTAACATAAATTTTTGTTTTTTTCAGGCATAAATTGTGTTCTATTGCTAACATATTTTTTGTGATTTACAGGCATATTAATTTTATCATATTGCTAACAAATTTTTTTGTGATTTTCAGGAATTAATTGTATCACATTGCTAACATACATTTTTTGTGATTTTCAGGCTTTAATTGTACCATTTTGCTAACATAAATTTGTGTGATTTTCAGGCATATTGTGATTATATCGTCATGGCGCCGCAACGAACCTGCACGAGTTGTTCCGGTAAATTTGGCCCTACCATGTTTGTTGATACTGATGTCCAAATTTGTAGATTTTGCCAGCTCCGAGAGAAGATTGCGGATGAATTGAATGCAGCTCACCGCAAGATCGATGCCCTGACTACGAAGCTTGAATCCCTTCAAGAATTTGCCACACTCAACGTAGGAGTGCCCTCGGCCCAAGAAACCACTACTATGTCAACCGCCATTCCAGTGCATACAGTACCGGTACCCACACCAGCAGCTACCTTAGATGTTGCAGATAATAATAATGACTCTACTCTCACTCCCCCCCAGGACAACTTTCAGTTAGTGAGAAACAATGTCCATCCCAGTACCAGTACCAGGAAGGTCATCCCGACAACATGCCAAAACCGCTTCAAAATTCTGGCTATTGACGAGGAAGAGGAAACGGAAGAAGTTCGGCTTGTGGGCGACTCCATGGTCCGTGGCCAACTAACCGAGTTCTGCGCCAGGGCACCCAGGACCAGAAAGCGATTCTGTATCCCAGGTGGCGGCGTGGACGACATTGTTGCGGCTCTGGAAGAGGTTTCCAGGCTCGCCCCCGCAAGCACTACGTACGTCATCCACGTTGGATCTAACGATGTCCAACGGACGCGGTCAGAGGAACTACTTTGCAAGTACCGGCGGCTGATCAGGTCCTTCAAGGAAAAATCTAATAGAATCTTAATTTCAGGAATTGTTCCCCGGATTGATGTAGAAAACCGATTCTACAACATAGCTACCAGTACAAATCGCCGACTAGCCAAACTCTGCAGGGAGGAGAACATCGGCTTTGTCGACACGTGGGATAATTTTTACTATGATAAATCTTTGTTTTCAGGAGATGGTGTACATCTCAATGAAGTAGGAGCTGCACGTCTTGGTCGTCTGCTGAACGATGCAGTCAAGGATTTCCGTTCAAAAAACGGGGTCAACCAGACCCAAGACAGGGTAGTGTAAGTCAAATACGAACTGAAAATTCAGACAATGCACAATCAGTAACATCCAACTCTAATACTCTTAAGGTGTTTTATGTAAATGCTCGTAGCATACGCAATAAATTTTCAGATCTAGAGGAAATCGTGTTTACAGAACATTATGATATAATCGGCATTACAGAATCTTGGTTAAATACGGAAGACAGAGACTTTTTAGCCGAATATACGCTTCCTGGTTATACAATGTTTGAGAAAAGTCGGATCAATAGAAATGGAGGAGGAGTTCTGTTTTTTATAAAGGAAAGTCTTAATCCCGTTTTAATGTCAAAACCTCAAATTGCGAATATAGACATATCTTACGTACTATTAAATAATAAACGAGGAACTAAAATAACACTAGCTTTATTATACAGACCCCCATCTCAATCAGTGCAAACTGACAGTGAAATTTATGAACAAATTGCAGAAATAACTAACATACAAGATACCGTAATTCTTGGCGATTTCAACTTACCCGTGACTAAATGGGGCGATATTCTTACTTCACACTCTGGACACGACCTCTATGCTAACTTGCAAGAGAGTTCACTTTTTCAATTTGTACAATCTCCGACCCGTGGTAATAATGTGCTTGACCTTGTACTCGCAACAAAAGAAGAATTAATAGAGAATTTGAATGTTGGTGATGAATTCAGTAACAGCGACCATCGTACGATAACTTTCACTTTAAAGTTTACTAGTAACAAATCAAATAGCAGCATTGAGAAAGTCCCTAATTTCAAGAAAGCAAATTTTCATAAACTTAAATCAAAACTTAAAGAAACTGACTGGAGCTTTCTGACTAACAATAACGACATAAATACATCTTGGGAGTGTTTCACAACCACTTACCTTAAGGCAGTGCAAGACTGCATACCATCGAAAATACGGCGTCCAGGCCAAAATGATAAGACCAAATGGTGGAATAAAGATATTTCAGACTGTCTGCTTGCTAAAAAATTTGCTAATCTATCTATCTATCTATATGCTCTGGCCCAATCCCCATTTTGGGGGTAGCCGACTCAAGACAGAGCAAGAACAGGGAAAACACAAAAACAACATAAAACAAAAAATAAACACAGATAAAAAGCACAAACTCACACACATCCAGGTCACCCAGGAGAAGACCCAGAGACCAGGGTTACCAAGGTCGCTCCAGCACTCCCCCAGCCCCTGACCACCCGGAGAGGTTCCGATCTCGGCAGGCAGACATGCAGCGGAGCCAAAGCCACAAGCCCTCCCACCACACTTCCAGGCACACCCTTCATATTAATCGTCCCCCCGGGCCAGGCGCCTGATGGACTATTATCTAGTCGAACTTGCGCCCGACCCCTTACTCCAAATGACCACGTGTTCACTCAACTATTCACAAGCATTCTCCATTCACTCCTGTCCACCACCACTTCCTCTGCCTGATCTATAGTCATTCCTCTATCATCCAAAGCCTTTCTTACACAGTCTCTCCATCTCAATGGGGGTCTTCCTGCCCTTCTATCTCCCCTTGTACCTGACTCACATATTCTCTTTGTAAGCCTTTCATCTCCCATTCGTTCAACATGACCATACCAGCTCAGCACCCTTCTGTCCACTCTGGCTGACAAATGTTCCTGCTGCCCCACTCTCCTACGTATCTCTTCATTCCTCAATCTGTCTCTACGAGTAACTCCACACATACTCCTCAAGCAGCTCATCTCCATCACATCCAGCCCTCTTTTCTCTTTTTTCTTCAGAGCCCATGTCTCAGCCCCATACATCACTGTTGGCACAACAATTAAATGTTTTTTAAATGTAAATTTGCTAATGATAGATTAAAATCCTCACAAAATGACGAAGAACGGGTGAAATTTGTAGAGCTACGACGCAAAGCCAAAAAGTTAATTAAGCAAAGTAAAAAGACCCTGGAGTTACATGTTGCGAATCAAAGTAAAACAAACCCGAAAGAATTCTATAGTTATATCAGAAAGAAAAAAGTAGTTACTTCAACTGTTGGACCGTTAGTCGATGAAAATGGAGAATACACCAAAGACGAAGTACAAATGAGTAATGCCCTCAATACCTTCTTTGCATCAGTTTTTACAACCGAAGACCTCAGTGATATCCCTACACCATCGCCGATTCAGATTGATAATTCAGATGTTCTAAGCAATATCACCGTTACAGAGAGAGAAGTATTGAATTGTTTAGATAAACTCAAGGTAAATAAAACGCCTGGACCTGATACAATCTCACCTAGAGTTCTAAAGGAAGCTAAGGATGAGCTCTCCAAACCACTGACATTGCTATTCAATGAATCCTTGCAGTCTGGGACTATGCCTGATCAGTGGAAGCTAGCCAACGTAACACCGATATTCAAAAAAGGCAGCAAATCCCTACCCAGTAACTATCGTCCAATTAGCTTAACATCAATTGTATGTAAAATGCTAGAAACGGTCATAAGAGACAGACTCGTAAATCACTTAGAGGCAAATAACTTACTTAAAGATACTCAACACGGCTTTCGTAAAAAACGTTCCTGTTTAACAAACCTCTTAGACTTCTTCCACGATATCTTCAACCTCTACGATGAGAGTAAAGCTGTAGATATTATATACCTTGATTTTCAAAAGGCCTTTGACAAAGTTCCCCACAAACGATTACTGTTAAAACTAAAAGCGCATGGAATACAAGACGGTGTGTTGAAATGGATAGAAAATTGGCTCAGCGACAGAAAGCAAAGAGTAGTCATAAACGGTAAGGCATCTAAATGGACCAATGTAAGTAGTGGGGTACCCCAGGGATCGGTACTAGGACCAATTCTCTTTCTAATTTACATCAACGACATAGATGAGGGTCTCACCTGTACAGTCTCGAAATTTGCTGACGATACAAAAATTGCAAATAGCGTACTCTCAAAAGAACAAGTTGACGATATGCAACACAATCTAGATAAATTGTCATGTTGGGCCCAAATTTGGCAAATGAGTTTCAATGCGGATAAATGTAAAGTACTACATATCGGATACCTAAATGAGAAAGCAAACTATTCGATGAATGGCACTTAGCTTAAGAATGTAAACAAAGAAACCGATCTGGGAGTAACAATATCGAGTAACCTAAAACCGAGTCAACAATGTTCAGAAGTTGTTAAGAAGGCAAACAAAATAATTGGCTTTATAGGCAGGTCATTTGAGCATAAATCCAAAGATGTTATCCTAACCCTTTACAATTCCTTAGTCCGCCCTCTTCTGGAATACTGCGTTCAATCCTGGTGCCCTTATTACCAAAAAGATATAAACAAGCTAGAACGAGTTCAACGTAGAGTTACCAAAATGATACCTAGCCTAAAGAACAAACCATACGAAGAGCGTCTTAGAGAATAAATCTATTTCCTTTAACCCAGCGCAGGATTAAGAGGCGACTTAATTCAAGTGTTCAAAATCATCAAAGGCATCGACAATATGAACTGTAGTAAGTACTTCACTATCGACCAATCTAATTACACGCGGGGAAACGGTTGCAAAATTATTGGTAAATCTTTTAACTCACACGAATCTAAGAATTTCTTCTTCAATCGAGTTGTCAACTTGTGGGAATGGGCTTCCCCGAGACGTTATAGACTGCAGCACCGTTGATTCATTTAAACTCCGCTTAGACAAATATCTCGCATCAAACCCGCGACTGACTGCGTTTGTAAATGAATAACTTTATTGTATACCCCCCTCAGTTACTAACCCATCTGTCCCCTACTAACTTCCTAATCCTGCCACGGACATTAGTTCTAGGGCAGTAGTTCCCTTTCCAATGTTCCCTTACCCACTCTAAACCACTGTTTGGACACTTGATCCTCAGTGTTTTGGAGGACAAGCAGCCTAGAAGGGTCACTAGACCTGTTGTTGCTTGATTTCCTTTGTACTCCTTTGTACTCTCTGTCTTGCTTGCTCGCTCGCTCTCTCTCTTTCACTCACTCACTCACTCACTCACTCACTCACTCACTCACTCTCTCTCTCTCACTCACTCACTCACTCACAGCCAAAATAATTGGCTTTATAGGCAGGTCATTTGAGCATAAATCCAAAGAAGTTATCCTAACCCTTTACAATTCCTTAGTCCGCCCTCTTCTGGAATACTGCGTTCAATCCTGGTGCCCTTATTACCAAAAAGATATAAACAAGCTAGAACGAGTTCAACGTAGAGTTACCAAAATGATACCTAGCCTAAAGAACAAACCATACGAAGAGCGTCTTAGAGATTCCTTTAACCCAGCGCAGATTAAGAGGTGACTTAATTCAAGTGTTCAAAATCATAAAAGGCATCGACAATATGAACTGTATTAAGTACTTCACTATCGACCAATCTAATTACACGCGGGGAAACGGTTGCAAAATTATTGGTAAATCTTTTAACTCACACGAATCTAATAATTTCTTCTTCAATAGAGTTGTCAACTTGTGGAATGGGCTTCCCCGAGACGTTATAGACTGCAGCACCGTTGATTCATTTAAACTCCCTTAGACAAATATCTCGCATCAAACCCGCGACTGACTGCGTTTGTAAATGAATAACTATATTTTATCCCCCCTCAGTTACTAACCCATCTGTCCCCTACTAAATTCCTAATCCTGCCACGGACATTAGTTCTAGGGGCAGTAGTTCCTTTTCCAATGTTCCCTTACCCACTCTAAACCACTGTTTGGCACACTTGATCCTCAGTGTTTTGGAGGACAGCAACCTAGAAGGGTCACTAGACCTGTTGTTGCTTGATTTCCTTTGTACTCCTCCTTTGTACTCACTCTCACTCACTGCTTAGTCGTCATTCCTTTCTGTTACCACTGTTGCTTTCCTAACAATACACATCAATGTCTCTCTCTCTCTCTCTCTCTCTCTCTCTCTCTCTCTCTCTCTCTCTCACTTGACCCTTGATCCTCAGTGTTTTGGAGGACAAGCAGCCTAGAGGGGTTACTAGACCTGCTGTTGCTTGATTTTCTTTGTTCTCTTTTGTACTCTCTCTCTCTCTCTCATACACATAATTGAACGCAATACCACACATACATACTCTCATACATAGGCTATATGCATGCATATAATTGGAAACTACCACAAAAACATACACTCCTACATAGGCTTCACATACACATATATTGGACACATACCACACACACATACACTCCTACATAGGCTTCACATACACATATAATTGGACACATACCACACACACATACACTCCTACATAGGCTTCACATACACATATAATTGGACACATACCACACACACATACACTCCTACATAGGCTTCACATACACATATAATTGGACACATCCCACACACACATACACTCATACACAGGCTTCACATACACATATAATTGGACACATACCACACACACATACACTCATACACAGGCTTCACATACAATATAATTGGACACATCCCACACACACATACACTCATACACAGGCTTCACATACACATATAATTGGACACATACCACATACACTCATACACAGGCTACATACATATATATAATTGGACACATACCACACACACATACACTCATACACAGGCTACACATACACATATAATTGGACACATACCACACACACATACACTCCTACACAGGCTTCACATACACATATAATTGGACACATACCACACACACATACACTCATACACAGGCTACATACACATATAATTGAACACATACCACACACATATACACTCATACACAGGCTTCACATACACATATAATTGGACACATACCACACACACACACTCCTACATAGGCTTCACATACACATATAATTGGACACATACCACACACACATACACTCCTACATAGGCTTCACATACACATATAATTGGACACATACCACACACACATACACTCCTACATAGGCTTCACATACACATATAATTGGACACATCCCACACACACATACACTCATACACAGGCTTCACATACACATATAATTGGACACATACCACACACACATACACTCATACACAGGCTTCACATACACATATAATTGGACACATCCCACACACACATACACTCATACACAGGCTTCACATACACATATAATTGGACACATACCACATACACTCATACACAGGCTACATACATATATATAATTGGACACATACCACACACACATACACTCATACACAGGCTACACATACACATATAATTGGACACATACCACACACACATACACTCCTACACAGGCTTCACATACACATATAATTGGACACATACCACACACACATACACTCATACACAGGCTACATACACATATAATTGAACACATACCACACACATATACACTCATACACAGGCTTCACATACACATATAATTGGACACATACCACACACACATACACTCATACACAGGCTTCACATACACATATAATTGGACACATACCACACACACATACACTCATACACAGGCTTCACATACACATATAATTGGACACATACCACACACACATACACTCATACACAGGCTTCACATACACATATAATTGGACACATACCACACACACATACACTCCTACACAGGCTTCACATACACATATAATTGGACACATACCACACACACATACACTCATACACAGGCTTCACATACACATATAATTGGACACATACCACACACACATACACTCATACACAGGCTTCACATACACATATAATTGGACACATACCACACACACATACACTCATACACAGGCTTCACATACACATATAATTGGACACATACCACACACACATACACTCATACACATATAATTAGACACATACCACACACATACACAGGCTTCACATACACATATAATTGGACACATACACAGGCTTCACATACACATATAATTGGACACATACCACACACACATACACTCATACACAGGCTTCACATACACATATAATTGGACACATACCACACACACATACACTCCTACACAGGCTTCACATACACATATAATTGGACACATACCACACACACATACACTTCTACACAGGCTTCACATACACATATAATTGGACACATACCACACACACATACACTCATACACAGGCTTCACATACACATATAATTGGACACATACCACACACACATACACTCATACACAGGCTTCACATACACATATAATTGGACACATACCACACACACATACACTCATACACAGGCTTCACATACACATATAATTGGACACATACCACACACACATACACTCATACACAGGCTTCACATACACATATAATTGAACACATACCACACACACATACACTCATACACAGGCTTCACATACACATATAATTGAACACATACCACACACATATACTCATACACATATAATTGAACACATACTACACACACATACACTCATACACAGGCTTCACATACACATATAATTGATCACATACCACACACACATACACTCATACACAGGCTTCACATACACATATAATTGGACACATACCACACACACATACACTCATACACAGGCTTCACATACACATATAATTGAACACATACCACACACACATACACTCATACACAGGCTTCACATACACATATAATTGAACACATACCACACACACATACACTCATACACAGGCTTCACATACACATATAATTGAACACATACCACACACACATACACTCATACACAGGCTTCACATACACATATAATTGATCACATACCACACACACACATACACTCATACACAGGCTTCACATACACATATAATTGAACACATACCACACACACATACACTCATACACAGGCTTCACATGCACATATAATTGGACACATACCACACACACATACACTCATACACAGGCTTCACATACACATATAATTGAACACATACCACACACACACATACACTCCTACACAGGCTTCACATACACATATAATTGAACACATACCACACACACATACACTCCTACACAGGCTTCACATACACATACAATTGAACACATACCACACACACATACACTCATACACAGGCTTCACATACACATATAATTGAACACATAGCACACACACATACACTCATACACAGGCTTCACATACACATATAATTGGACACATACCACACACATATACACTCATACACAGGCTTCACATACACATATAATTGGACACATACCACACACACATACACTCATACACAGGCTTCACATACACATATAATTGGACACATACCACACACACATACACTCATACATAGGCTTCACATACACATATAATTGGACACATACCACACACACATACACTCCTACACAGGCTTCACATACACATATAATTGGACACATACCACACACACATACACTCCTACACAGGCTTCACATACACATATAATTGGACACATACCACACACACATACACTCATACACAGGCTTCACATACACATATAATTGGACACATACCACACACACATACACTCATACACAGGCTTCACATACACATATAATTGGACACATACCACACACACATACACTCATACACAGGCTTCACATACACATATAATTGGACACATACCACACACACATACACTCATACACAGGCTTCACATACACATATAATTGAACACATACCACACACACATACACTCATACACAGGCTTCACATACACATATAATTGAACACTTACCACACACATATACTCATACACATATAATTGAACACATACTACACACACATACACTCATACACAGGCTTCACATACACATATAATTGATCACATACCACACACACATACACTCATACACAGGCTTCACATACACATATAATTGGACACATACCACACACACATACACTCATACACAGGCTTCACATACACATATAATTGAACACATACCACACACACATACTCATACACAGGCTTCACATACACATATAATTGAACACATACCACACACACATACACTCATACACAGGCTTCACATACACATATAATTGAACACATACCACACACACATACACTCATACACAGGCTTCACATACACATATAATTGAACACATACCACACACACACATACACTCATACACAGGCTTCACATACACATATAATTGAACACATACCACACACACATACACTCATACACAGGCTTCACATGCACATATAATTGGACACATACCACACACACATACACTCATACACAGGCTTCACATACACATATAATTGAACACATACCACACACACACATACACTCCTACACAGGCTTCACATACACATATAATTGAACACATACCACACACACATACACTCCTACACAGGCTTCACATACACATACAATTGAACACATACCACACACACATACACTCATACACAGGCTTCACATACACATATAATTGAACACATAGCACACACACATACACTCATACACAGGCTTCACATACACATATAATTGGACACATACCACACACATATACACTCATACACAGGCTTCACATACACATATAATTGGACACATACCACACACACATACACTCATACACAGGCTTCACATACACATATAATTGGACACATACCACACACACATATACACTCATACATAGGCTTCACATACACATATAATTGGACACATACCACACACACATACACTCATACACAGGCTTCATATACACATATAATTGAACACATACCACACACACATACACTCATACACAGGCTTCACATACACATATAATTGGACACATACCACACACACATACACTCATACACAGGCTTCACATACACATATAATTGAACACATACCACACACACATACACTCCTACACAGGCTTCACATACACATATAATTGAACACATACCACACACACATACACTCCTACACAGGCTTCACATACACATATAATAGAACACATACCACACACACATACACTCATACACAGGCTTCACATACACATATAATTGAACACATACCACACACACATACACTCATACACAGGCTTCACATACACATATAATTGGACACATACCACACACATATACACTCATGCACAGGCTTCACATACACATATAATTGGACACATACCACACACACATACACTCATACACAGGCTTCACATACACATATAATTGGACACACACCACACACACATACACAGGCTTCACATACACATATAATTGAACACATACCACACACACATACACTCATACACAGGCTTCACATACACATATAATTGAACACATACCACACACACATACACTCATACACAGGCTTCACATACACATATAATTGGACACATACCACACACACATACACTCATACACAGGCTACACATACACATATAATTGGACACACACCACACACACATACACAGGCTTCACATACACATATAATTGAACACATACCACACACACATACACTCATACACAGGCTTCACATACACATATAATTGGACACATACCACACACACATACACTTATACACAGGCTTCACATACACATATAATTGGACACATACCACACACACATACACAGGCTTCACATACACATATAATTGGACACATACCACACACACATACACTCATACATGAATGAGCTGAAGAGTATATATAACACCTTCATACTCCCTAAGCTCACCTACGCCTCTCCCGCCTGGTCCTCCTCTCTAACCCTAACACAACAACGTCAACTGGAGAGAGTTCAGAGGAGGGCATGCAGGATCATCCTGGGTGGCACATATCCAGGGTACGAGGAAGCTCTCACCACCCTTAGCATACCTGCACTCTCAACCCACCACTACAACACACTCAAACAGTTTGCATCTAAGCTGCTTGTTCACCCACGACACAGAAACTTACTTCCACCAGACGCCCCTAGACCTACATGTGCAGCTCGTCATTTCAACACACTCCAACCAATAAGAGCAAGAACTGACAGATATAAAAATAGTCCTATCCCAACCATTGTTAATATTATTAATAATGTGTAATAACGGCCTGTCACACCATAATACGCGCCCACCTTTAATAATATATGCATAAGTGTGTGTGCGTGTGTGTATTAGAATATAATTTATGTATGTATTTGCTTGAGTTTGTGTATGTATATGTGTATATATGTATCTATGTATGTGCAGTATATGTGTATGTATGTGTGCGTATATGTGTATGTATGTATGCGTTATTTATGTATATATATATATGTGTCTATAGTGTATACTGTTTGTGGTTCGAGCCCGGCTGAGAGTATCAGGTAGGATAAGAGAAGAGCATATAAGCATGTAATGTGCATATATTTATGTATATGTATGTCTGTGTGTATGTGCTGTCAATGGTTCGAGCCCGGTTGAGAATATAAGGTATATAATATATATATGTACTGTACGTGTATTTATATGGTCATATGCACATATGTATGTAAGTATACGTACATATGAGCGAGAACATATTGCTCACTAGCGCAACTTCTGATTATAAATCTATGCACAAGCATTATCTATTATTAAGTGTTCGCGTATCTTCATCCATGTATTTCCACCCTTAACAATAGAACGCCCAGCTCTTCCATATTTCGCCTTCTGTCACACACACACACACACACACACACACACACACACACACACACACTACCGAGGATTAACCTCCCATTGTAGTACCTGCACCCTTCCATCTGCACCTGCACCTGCACCTCTTCCATATTTCGCCTTCTGTCACACACACACACACACACACACACACACACACACACACACACACACACACACACACCTACACTACCGAGGATTAACCTCCCATTGTAGTACCTGCACCCTTCCATCTGCACCTGCACCTCTTCCATATTTCGCCTTCTGTCACACACCCACACACACACACACACACACACACACACACACACACACACACACCTACACTACCGAGGATTAACCTCCCATTGTAGTACCTGCACCCTCTTCTTTACCCTAACCATACCAAAACAGTTTCTGTATGTATGTATGTTTGTGTGCATACGTGAGCGTTTGTGTTGTTCTGTATATGAGTAAGTAAATAAAAGTGTATATGTACTGTATATCACTTACTCTCATGGTTATTTTATGATAATTTGTATTCTGCACATGCATCATTATTGTATTTATTTATTTTGTTTGTAAACTAAGCTTACCATCCTCATATCTGTACATCTCATGTTCATCCACTAAATTGTAAAATGTGTATTTTCAGCTCATGAGGCTGCCATCCTTTAATAAACCGTTTATTATTATTATTTTATTACACAGGCTTCACATACACATATAATTGGACACATACCACACACACATACACTCATACACAGGCTTCACATACACATATAATTGGACACATACCACACACACATACACTCATACACAGGCTTCACATACACATAATTGGACACATACCACACACACATACACTCATACACAGGCTTCACATACACATATAATTGGACACATACCACACACACATACACTCATACACAGGCTTCACATACACATATAATTGGACACATACCACACACACATACACTCATACACAGGCTTCACATACACATATAATTGGACACATACCACACACACATACACTCATACACAGGCCTCACATACACATATAATTGGACACATACCACACACACATACACTCATACACAGGCTTCACATACACATATAATTGAACACATACCACACACACATACACAGGCTTCACATACACATATAATTGGACACATACCACACACACATACACTCATACACAGGCTTCACATACACATATAATTGGACACATACCACACACACATACACTCATACACAGGCTTCACATACACATATAATTGGACACATACCACACACACATACACTCATACACAGGCTTCACATACACATATAATTGGACACATACCACACACACATACACTCATACACAGGCTTCACATACACATATAATTGGACACATACCACACACACATACACTCATACACAGGCTTCACATACACATATAATTGGACACATACCACACACACATAAACTCATACACAGGCTTCACATACACATATAATTGGACACATACCACACACACATACACTCATACACAGGCTTCACATACACATACAATTGAACACATACCACACACACATACACTCATACACAGGCTTCACATACACATATAATTGGACACATACCACACACACATACACTCATACACAGGCTACACATACACATATAATTGGACACATACCACACACACATACACTCATACACAGGCTTCACATACACATATAATTGAACACATACCACACACACATACACTCATACACAGGCTTCACATACACATATAATTGGACACATACCACACACACATACACTCATACACAGGCTTCACATACACATATAATTGGACACATACCACACACACATACACTCATACACAGGCTTCACATACACATATAATTGGACACATACCACACACACATACACTCATACACAGGCTTCACATACACATATAATTGGACACATACCACACACACATACACTCCTACACAGGCTTCACATACACATATAATTGGACACATACCACACACACATACACTCATACATAGGCTTCACATACACATATAATTGGACACATACCACACACACATACACTCATACACAGGCTTCACATACACATATAATTGGACACATACCACACACACATACACTCCTACATAGGCTTCACATACACATATAATTGGACACATACCACACACACATACACTCATACATAGGCTTCACATACACATATAATTGGACACATACCACACACACATACACTCATACACAGGCTTCACATACACATATAATTGGACACATACCACACACACATACACTCCTACATAGGCTTCACATACACATATAATTGGACACATACCACACACACATACACTCATACACAGGCTTCACATACACATATAATTGAACACATACCACACACACACATACACTTATACACAGGCTTCACATACACATATAATTGGACACATACCACACACACATACACTCCTACATAGGTTTCACATACACATATAATTGGACACATACCACACACACATACACTCATAGATAGGCTTCACATACACATATAATTAGACACATACCACACACACATACACTCCTACACAGGCTTCACATACACATATAATTGGACACATACCACACACACATACACTCATACATAGGCTTCACATACACATATAATTGGACACATACCACACACACATACACTCATGCACAGGCTACACATACACATATAATTGGACACATACCACACACACATACACTCATACACAGGCTTCACATACACATATAATTGGACACATACCACACACACATACACTCATACACAGGCTTCACATACACATATAATTGAACACATACCACACACACACATACACTCATACACAGGCTTCACATACACATATAATTGAACACATACCACACACGCACATACACTCATACACAGGCTTCACATACACATATAATTGAATACATACCACACACACACATACACTCATACACAGGCTTCACATACACATATAATTGAACACATACCACACACACACATACACTCATACACAGGCTTCACATACACATATAATTGAACACATACCACACACACACATACACTCATACACAGGCTTCACATACACATATAATTGAACACATACCACACACACACATACACTCATACACAGGCTTCACATACACATATAATTGAACACATACCACACACACACATACACTCATACACAGGCTTCACATACACATATAATTGAACACATACCACACATACACTCATACACAGGCTTCACATACACATATAATTGAACACATACCACACACACACATACACTCATACACAGGCTTCACATACACATATAATTGAACACATACCACACACACACATACACTCATACACAGGCTTCACATACACATATAATTGAACACATACCACACACACACTACACTCATACACAGGCTTCACATACACATATAATTGAACACATACCACACACACACATACACTCATACACAGGCTTCACATACACATATAATTGAACACATACCACACACACACATACACTCATACACAGGCTTCACATACACATATAATTGAACACATACCACACACACACATACACTCATACACAGGCTTCACATACACATATAATTGAACACATACCACACACACACATACACTCATACACAGGCTTCACATACACATATAATTGAACACATACCACACACACACACATACACTCATACACAGGCTTCACATACACATATAATTGAACACATACCACACACACATACACTCATACACAGGCTTCACATACACATATAATTGAACACATACCACACACACACAATACACTCATACACAGGCTTCACATACACATATAATTGAACACATACCACACACACACATACACATATAATTGAACACATACCACACACACACATACACTCATACACAGGATATACACATGTACTTATAATTTAAGGGGGGGTGACCTGCTTTTTGTTATTTCTCTCCTTTTCTCTCTTTCTCTGGCTTGTATCCATTCGGCCCCATTCAGCCAACTATTTCAAGACGTTTATCCCCATCTAGGTGTCGATTTCTTCCTGGCGAGCGGTAGCGAGCCAGCATTATATGAAGAAATCCGGCTTCGCCGGAGACATTTTTCTATCGAAAAAAGTACAAATTTAGCCTGCTGTCAAACAAAAATAAAAAATATGCTGGCTCGCTACCGCTCACCAGTAAAAAATTGACACCTGGATGGGGATAAACGTATTAAAACAGTAGGCTGAATGGGGCCAAATGGATACAAGCCAGAGAAAGATAGAAAAGGACAGAACAAAAACAGGTCACCCCCCTTAAATCACACCCAAACCCATGCTAACTCTCTCTCTCTCTCTCTCTCTCTCTCTCTCTCTCTCTCTCTCTCTAATCCTGCCACGGACATTTGTTCCAGGGCAGTAGTTTCCTTTCCAATTTGTCCTTGCCCACTCTAAACCACTGTTTGGACACTTGATCCCCAGTGTTGCGAAAGACAAGCAGCCTAGAGGAGTCACTAG
>JBAKBP010028443.1:0-28589 GCA_037953745.1 Lithodes maja
CTGAGAACGCACATGACTTTTATATATTACGGCCAACTGCTCGTCAGTGAAGAATTCTCGAACTCTGTACAGGAGTCCCAGTTTTTTAGAGGCATTCTTAGCAATGCTTCTAACATAATGTGTCCAGCTCAAGTTAGTAGTTAATGTTACACCGAGAATGTCAATACTAGGGGAAGTGGGAATATTTACATCATTAAAAAATATATGGGAGTCAGTGAGATTCTGTCGGTTAGAAAACTGAATGTACTTGGTTTTCTGTGCATTAAAGGAAACTAGATTCTTTTGTCCCCATTCATTAATTCTAGAAAGGTCCTGGTTCAGAGAAATTACAGTGTTTATTTTTGAATATATAAGATCGGGTTGGGTGAAAGAATTGGTAAATGTGAAGGAACTGTGGAGTGTTGAGTCATCTGCGTAGGAATGTATTGGATTATGAGTGGTAGATATGAGATCATTGATATGAATGAGGAATAGAGTTGGGGCCAAAACTGATCCCTGGGGAACACCAGCATTTATTGAGTGAAATTGAGAATAAAGGCCATCTACCATTACACATATTTTTCTGTTATGAAGATAAGAAGAAATTAGTGGAACTAATGATGCAAGGCCGTAGTGTGACATCTTCGACAATAAGGATTGATGCCAGACTCTATCAAATACCTTTGATATATCCAGTGCTATTGTATGTGTTTCACCATGTTGGTCTGTACCTTGGTTAATTTGATGCGTAAGAAGGCAAAGAATGTCTGCAGTTGATCGACATCGTCTAAAACCATATTGCCTATCACTGATTAATTTATTATTCTCAAGATGCTTAATTATGTGATTATTTAATATAATTTCAAAGACTTTACCAAGAGTGGAAGTTATAGCTATTGGTCTGTAGTTTGATGGATCTGAAGAGGCACCTTTTTTAGGAACTGGATGGATGTTTGCTTCTTTCCAGGGTACTGGGAAGCATGAGGTATGAGAACACAGACGGAAATCTTTTGCCAATACAGGAGTGAGCACCAAGGAGCAATTCTTAAGTACTATTGGAGGAATTTCATCTGGACCAGGAGCCTTATCTACTGAGAGATTCTGCAAAATAGTTTTGACATATCTGGTGTGGATCTTAAGTGAGGGAATTTCAGGCGAATTAAAATTAAGTACAGGGACATCTTGATTTATTTCATCTAAGGTTGAGTTGGTGGAGAAAATATCCGCAAGAAGGTTAGCTTTACCTCGTGGGTCACTTACAAGATTGCCAGTCGGAGATTTTAATGGTGGAATGGATGAAGCAGTAGTGAAGTTGGATTTGAATGAGTTAAGAGTAGACCAATATATTTTGTTATCATTTGGATTATTTAGAAGTTTATTTGCCTGCTTCTGGAGAAAGTTTGATTTAGTTAGGTTTAATACAGTTTTGGCATGATTTCTGATGTTTCTAAAGTAATTAAAGGCTTCATGTGTTTTTGATCTTGTGTATGCATTGTAGGCTATTGCTTTTTGTTCAGTTACTCTAGCACAATTATGGTCAAACCATTTAGGTGAATTAGATCTTTTACTGTACTTTTGATGAGGAATAAAAGTTTCCATTCCAATTTTTACAAAATCTTGTATGTGGCTCAAGGTGGAGTGTGCATCATTAGAAAAGAAAGAAGTCCAGGGAATATCAATACAGAAACCTTGAAGACCCTCCCAGTCTGCCCTATCGTAATGCCATTTAGTCACCAAAACAGGTTCAGAGTGGGAAGGTGTGGTAGGTGATAGACAGGTGGCCTGTATCAGACAGTGATCAGAAGATCCAAGCGGGGACCTCACTGTAACATCATAATTTTCTGAATTGGTTGTTAAAAATAAGTCCAGTAGGTGGGAATTATGATTAGGATTATCTGGTACACGGGTGGGTTGGTTGACTAGTTGAGTGAGATTAAATGAGTCTGCAAATAGCTCACATTCAAGACCAGCATCATCAGTCCTGGCTAAATGAGTGAGCCATTCAACATTATGGACATTAAAATCACCCAACACAGTGATTTCAGAAGAAGCATTTAAGTTGAGGACACTGAGTTGTGAGGACAGAGAATCAAAAAGACTTTGCTCTGGAGGAGTATTTGGGGAACGGTAGATGCAACATATGTATTTATATTTACCAGCAAAATTGATCCTTAATCAAGAATGTTTTGTTCCAACATTATACATTCGTACATTGTATACCTATTTGGTAACACCTGGAGGACATTTATTTGCTATATACACTTATTGAGAGAATAAATTGGAATTATGTATCAACCATATCGTGTTTGTTGGATTTCTAGTAACACATTTTGAGATGAACTGGGCTAAATTTATCTTCAGCAACATCAATTTGAGTTAATATTCACAAAAAAGAAAAACAAATCATGTCAATAAGTGGTCAATTAGTGGTCAATAAGTGGTCAATTAGTGGTCAATTAGTGGTCAATAAGTGGTCAATTAGTGGTCAATTAGTGGTCAATAAGTGGTCAATTAGTGGTCAATAAGTGTGTTATGGTTTATATAAATTATGATTATTGACATTTCTGTCCTCTTTAGAAATATATTAACTTTTTAATTATTTTTTTGTTTACAAATACGTACCCTAAATGATGTCTTGTTTGCACTCCTTTACCTAAAAACGTACATTTGGACACTAAGAACACATTAATGGCTATTACATGAGCGAAGATATCGCATATTCAGTTTTCGGGGCGGCCATCTTGGATTTTGCCCCCTGGCGGAGTTAGCCCGCACTTTTGCGAGGGACATGGGGGCTTATTTTGTTCAGTATCTTCAAATCATCTAAAAACACATCTGAAAATCAGCTGGTAAAGAACATTAATTATCCACCGGTTGAGAACAAAAATTAAACCATTATTTGTTCACATTGAAATATGCTGAATGAAAATTAATGATTTGCCTAACATTAATTTTATGGGGCGGTAAATAAGATAAGTATTATTTTAGATTCACACACACATGCACACACACGCTCACTTTCACACATACACACACACACACACTCTCTATCTCACACACTCTCTCTCTCTCACATACACGCACTCTCTCTCTCACACACACTGACATACACACACTCTCTCTCTTTCACACACTCACTCTCTCTCTCTCTCTCTCACTCAAACAGACATACACACTCTGACACACAGACACACACCGACTAGATGAGGGTCTCACCTGTACAATCTCAAAATTTGCTGACGATACAAAAATTGCAAATAGCGTACTCTCAAAAGAACAAGTTGACGATATGCAACACAATCTAGATAAATTGTCATGTTGGGCCCAAATTTGGCAAATGAGTTTCAATGCGGATAAATGTAAAGTACTACATATCGGATACCTAAATGAGAAAGCAAACTATTCGATGAATGGCACTCAGCTTAAGAATGTAAACAGAGAAACCGATCTGGGAGTAACAATATCGAGTAACCTAAAACCGAGTCAACAATGTTCAGAAGTTGTTAAGAAGGCAAACAAAATAATTGGCTTTATAGGCAGGTCATTTGAGCATAAATCCAAAGAAGTTATCCTAACCCTTTACAATTCCTTAGTCCGCCCTCTTCTGGAATACTGCGTTCAATCCTGGTGCCCTTATTACCAAAAAGATATAAACAAGCTAGAACGAGTTCAACGTAGAGTTACCAAAATGATACCTAGCCTAAAGAACAAACCATACGAAGAGCGTCTTAGAGAATTAAATCTATTTCCTTTAACCCAGCGCAGATTAAGAGGTGACTTAATTCAAGTGTTCAAAATCATCAAAGGCATCGACAATATGAACTGTAGTAAGTACTTCACTATCGACCAATCTAATTACACGCGGGAAAACGGTTGCAAAATTATTGGTAAATCTTTTAACTCACACGAATCTAAGAATTTCTTCTTCAATCGAGTTGTCAACTTGTGGAATGGGCTTCCCCGAAACGTTATAGACTGCATCACCGGTGATTCATTTAAACTCCGCCTAGACAAATATCTCGCATCAAACCCGCGACTGACTGCGTTTGTAAATGAATAACTTTATTTTATCCCCCCCTCAGTTACTAACCCATCTGTCCCCTACTAACTTCGTAATCCTGCCACGGACATTAGTTCCAGGGCAGTATTTCCCTTTCCAATGTTTCCTTACCCACTCTAACCCACTGTTTGGACACTTGATCCTCAGTGTTTTGGAGGACAAGCAACCTAGAAGGGTCACTAGATCTGTTGTTGCTTGATTTCCTTTGTACTCCTTTGTACTCCTTTGACTCACTCGCACTCACTCTCTCTCTCTCTCTTACACACTCTCCCTCCCTCTCTCTCTGCCTCACCTGTACACGGGTTTGCCAGTAGCGGCCCTGTAGTAAAGCACCAGGATAGGGGAATCCCCGGGCTCCGAGATGTCGCAGGGCAGTAGAGCAGATCCCCCCGCCACGCCGGCAACCTTCACCACGGGACCTGGGGGAGGGAGAAGTAGGGGGGTAGTTAAAGGGAGACGAGTTGTTTTTCTGGTCCCTCTTCTTCTTCATGAATAGCCTCATTAGTTTTCAGATTTTAAGACCTTCGGCCCATTAGTTTGGCGATTTTATGACCTTTCGCCACATTTCTTTGTCAATATTGTTATACCAGGTTTTTTACTGGGGTTGATTGGATAAAGGCACTGTAGGTTCTTACTCGACTGAAGAAACTAAAGTCAGACTACACATGCACAAAAGTCGTAAAGGGTAAATATAATACAGAGTACACATATGAGTTTTCATATTAATGATCACTTGATACATAGATAAAAATACACTCAAGATATATAATACACTGTTTATATGGAAAAATAATAATATAACGCCAAGAACGGACTAGGAACCACGACGAATTTAGAGAATCCACTAGCACTTCTATTCTAACACTGGATAGAGCCTTGAAGTAACACTAATACTGTTGATCTAGTTGTTTGTTGCTAAGTCCTTTCTTTGTCTTCGTCGGGCCGCTTAGGTGGTCCCGCCGTGTGGTCAATGGGGTGGGGTTTACAGATGGACTATTTGGTTTGGGGCCTTTAATAGTAGTTCCTTATGTCATGACAGGGGGCGTACTATCGGATGAACGCGAGCATGAGTGAGAACATGTCCCGCACTATGATTGCTTGATTATCCTGACCGTTATAATAGTCGGTGATGAAGTTCTGTTTCGGCACTTGGACGTGGGGTCTTTAACCTCTGAAGCGCTAAGCCCCTGTAGCATACACCACACCCCTGTGCTAAGGTATTCTGATTAATTCCTCACTAAAATAGTTAATTTACCATATATATAATTAATACTTATCCATATGCGCCTATTTTACTTTTGATATGAACATGGGAAACCAATAAAACAAGTGGTAACAGCAATTGGCTGGTGAAAATTGTATATTTTAGCCCCGGGTCATAATATGGCCCAGACCGGCAAGAGAGACACACCCTCACTCTCTCGTGGCACTGAGAGGCAAGGGATGGACTCAGACTGGCTTGGAGGGTCGGAGTTACACTCCTCCACCTTCCTCTCTCTCTCCCACTTGTCCTCCTACAAAAATACTCGATAAATATCGGGAATAATAGAAAAAATACCTGATAATTGAGGAGTGGGGCGGGGGGAAAGAGGGGGGGATACATGTGTAGGAGTGGTAGAAAGTAGTGGAGGGAAATTATCTCACCTAAACACAATTTTGTTTTTTTTAAGCCTAGGATCTTATGAGTCTTCCTGCAGCCGCCCAGTAGAACATCAATTGAGTCTTCCCGCAGCTGCCAGGTTAATGAACAGTCACTCAAGTCATGACAGAGTAACTATTCATCAGGCGAATGTGGGGAAGAAGACTAGTGTGACCATGGCTGTACTATCTTTCCCAACTACTTTTGACCTTTATAAGAGTGTTCAAAGAACCCTGATGATTAGATTGTTAGGCCTTTTTCCAAGCATATGTCCTTAACCATGGCTTTGGTACATATGGTGTAAGGACTTTATATGCAGAGTGCTGTTTAAGTGACGGTGTCTCGCAAAGCCCTGACTATTGCAGCGGTCTTGCAAAGGCAAAGACTTCTCCAAGAATGTTGAATTGATATTAAGGGTGTTTTAGGGACATGTCCTTATTTCCACTTTTAATGTCAAAACTGCAAGCCTAGAAAAGATCCTAATGTACCTTTAGCACTATGGTGTGAAAGACAATAGTTCTTAAATAGGGAAAATAACTCAGACTATTTGGTCTACAGCTATGACATGTACACTCAGGTGAAAGAGATGGTAATTCTTGGACTCAAGCCTCGCATGCAAGTCTACTAGAGCCCTTCGAATTGCTGGCTCTACCCTGGGTAAGTCGAGATGGTCATGGCTTGTGCTGCGATGTCCCAGGTATGATGGTTGAGGGTCAGAAGGTCATAGGTACGGCTAGCGGATTAGGGGGGTTTGAGGTAGACCCCTCAGAAGTTTCCGCCATGATGTGGGAGGAGCTGCACGGACGAGCGGCGCATCTGGAGAGGAGATATCTGGGGCCTTTTATGCTTTGGAAAATCTTCCTGCTCTGCCTTCCCTTTGCGGGATCCGGAATTGGTGATGGCGACATATATTTTTCCCGGGCATGGGCGGCAGAGTGGGAGTGATGGCGGTGACTCAAGCATATCTGTTGATGGATTGAAGTTTAGTGGGAGTGGTGGGGAGGCGGCCATGTTGTTGGTTCTCCTCCTCCTTTCTTCGTTCTTTGTGTTGGTCCTGTCTTCTTTGTTTCCCCGGGACTTGTTCTGGTTCTCCTCCTTCTTTCTTTCATTCTTTGTGTTGGTCCTATCTTCTTTCTTTCTCCGGGACTTGTTCTGGTTCTTCTTTTCTTCTTTCTTCTTATTTGTTGTTGGTTTCTCCTCCATTGTGGTTTTCCTTTTTGTTTCCGTTTTCTTCTTATGTCCCTTACTTCCCCAACTCGGTAACTTGTTTATTTTTAACTCTGTTACCTTAAATATTAAGACTTTTTGTGCCATTTAGGTGTCGATATTTTTCTGGCGAGCGATAGCGAGCCTGTAATTTAAGTGGGACTGGCCTTCAGCCGAGACATATTTCTATCGGAAAATGTAAAAATAAATCAACACCTAAATGGCACAAAAGGTCTTAAAATTTACCAAAATGGGGCATAAAGGTCTTAAAGTCTTCAAACTAATGGAGCTGACGTCTACAAATCTCAAAACAAATGGGTTAAACAAGAGTCAGAAAGAGGTCCACAAAAAAAATCTTCTTAAGTAAAAATCACCCTTAACAAATAGGCTACATAGACCCTATAAATAACGTCACTACTATACTCAAATAACGTCACTACTATACTCAAATAACGTCACTACTATACTCAAATAACGTCACTACTATACTCAAATAACGTCACTACTATACTCAAATAACGTCACTACTATACTCAAATAACGTCACTACTATACTCAAATAACGTCACTACTATACTCAAATAACGTCACTACTATACTCAAATAACATCACTACTATACTCAAATAACATCACTACTATACTCAAATAACGTCACTACTATACTCAAATGACGTCACTACTATACTCAAATAACGTCACTACTATACTCAAATAACGTCACTACTATACTCAAATAACGTCACTACTATACTCAAATAACGTCACTACTATACTCAAATTTGTCCAGCTGATGGTAAATTGATATGTTAATATCTTGATTACTCAGCTATTACGTATATTTAGTAGTAACATACGCTGTTGATTCTGAAAACTTGGCATTAACCCTCTCACGCATTTATGCCGCAGAGGTTGCCAGATTAGCAATAAGAAATAGAGTTCTCTCACTCTTATAATTACCTCTCCAAAATTCGTTTTCTGCCCACAACTTACTCAAAGACAACTGCATAGGTTGAAGTAACTAAACTAAAGGTTTCTAAATACCCCTGATGGTAACAAAGACTTTAAAGTATCCCCAATAGGCTCAAAATTGCGTCATATGTCGGAGAGGGTTAATATAACCAAATGACAGAGTAGATTCATTTTTTTCCATAAAGTATTGAGAAATCAGATGCTAAAGGATTCAATTTACCATCAGTTGAAAAAACAAGAAAAAAAAAACAAGAACAAAATACTATACAGCATCTCTAGTGGATGAGTTTCAGTTGGTGCCGTACAGTAGCCCAACTAAGTTTTGCGACAAAATATTAGGTATGTGGCACCTGTCTAGTTTGCACTCCCGTCCCAAGCCCGTGTGGTCGTGTCTAGCAGAGACCCGTGGTGTCAAGGCAGGCGCCACCGCCACCTGCGCTACCACAGCCAGTACACAGACACAGTACTCGCACAAGCTGGCCGCTACATACGATAATATTGCTATAATTATTTGTTTGTATAATAATAGAAGGCTCTCTCTCTCTCTCTCTCTCTCTCTCTCTTTTTCTCTAATTATAAATACATTTACGCGCGACTAACTTTGTAGATTAGCACGCGCGCGCACACACACACACACACACAGCCCGTAGCCTAGTAGGTAGCGCTCTCGTCTCACACACGAGGGATCGGAGGTTCAATCCCCCGGCCGGGCGGAGACAAATTGGGCTTGTCTCCTTTCATGTGTTAGCCTCAGTTCACCTAGCTGTAAATAGGTACCTGGAATAAGTGGACGACGTTGTGACGTCCCATCTGGGGTTGGCAAAAATGGTACAAGGCGAGATGGGTATCATATGGTTCACCTAAGCTACTGGTCAACCTAAGCCTTCGGGTGAGACTGGTACCGTAGTGAGAATGGTACCATACAGATTAACCCTAAGCCTTCGTTTCCAGATGTCGCCAATTGGCTAAAATACAGACTACACACACATCCACAGCCATTCCAACGATACATAAACACTTAACATGCATTTCACGCAATACATTCCCAGTTAAGGAGGCGCGATAATAATGAGCTTAGCTCGCATTGCGTGGATTCCCCTTGACGAAACAAGCAAGTGAATAACACGCACACACCAGAATGGTGTATACATAACTTAAAATTAACACAATAAGTTGCATAGATTGTTATTTTATAATATAATATACACTTGTTAGTGATTGTTTTAATAAGAGCCCCGGCCTCCTTAACACTATACTTGGTGTTGGTGTCAGCGACATGGGCTGACATTCTTATCCTTAGCCTTTCTATAACCCAGAAAGTGCTCAAGAAACGGGTAGTAAATGTCTACATCTACTTCCTGATCTACTCATATATTTGTTTTGTTCTTCATAAGATGTTATGCAGTCAGGATTAGCTCCAAGTTCGCTGACACCGGGTATAGATATTATGAGTTATCCCAAACGTTTATATGCATCAACTGTATTAGATGTTACTCAATGAAATGTAATTTTATACAGCTAAATGACTAAGAGACTTAATTTGTCCGAACGTTTAAACTTTATAGCATCTGAGGTGTAGCCAGTCATCTTGGAGGCTAATAAGTGATTGAGGTTTCCGAATGTTTGTGTGCGAACTGTTGTATGAATCCTTCCCCTGCCGCCTCTTGTTTTGCCTCCTTTCATGTGATTCTTTTTGATACTCCCTACCCCTTGTGGAATAAGGGCTGGCTACTGACTAAATTACAAAAGTCAAATTAAGAGTAGTATGCTGCTGTCACATTTGTTAAATGCTTAATCATCAATCTTGTAATGAAATGTAACCGTGTTGGCTGCGTGTGTCTCGCTATCTATTAACCTTTCTTTTCCCAAGCATACGAATCGATAAACAGACATAAAATACCTTCAAAGATATTGACATGTCAGTAAAGTTTTCGATAAATATCCACATGAAAGATTGCTGATTAAAGAAGCAGCTCGTGGAATAGGGCGAACTATATTACGTGAATTAGACCATGGCTAATTAGTAGGAAACACAAAATTAACATTAACAGTAGCATATACAATCAGATTGGGTGTAGTGAAGGTTGGGGTCTTACACGATGGTCAGTTTTAGTTCCTCAATTGTTCATCTTTTGCATTAACGACCTTGATTTAGGCCTAACTAAAAAAATTGGTAATTTTTCAAATGACACTAAAAATATGTTGAATTAGTGATCCTGATAACGATTCATGGTCTCCAAAAATAATGTGATACACTACCCGCATGGTGTAATAGCTTGCCAGTTGATATTTAATGTAGATAAATACATGCAGTTTAGTGAACATTGGGAAATCGACAGAATTTTCAGGATATAAATTTAACAATATTTGTTTCGTCAATAATTACGCACCATATATCTCCCGTATGAGGAGATTCAATAGCTCAATGCATTCTTGTGATGTCCGATTCCATTACCCATCTCCCTTACTTAAGGCCAAGGTAGCCAGTAACCACCAGCTATATCTCAGAAGAAAGAAGAAAAAATATATAATTTGTTCACCAATCTGAGTGGTGATAGGGGCAAGACGCAATATCAGTGGTATGTAGATGGATAAATAACATGGCATTAAGTAACTCAATTATTACAAAACATTTGGAAGTCATCGTCAGTCGTGATATGAAACCAAAAAAACAATGCAACATTGTTTTAAATCAGTTATTAATAAATATCTGCAGTAGAAACGTGAATAACAACAAACGTAATTTTAAAGTTTCATCCGTCCTTAGTAAGGCTTCAGATGGATTATGTTTTTAATTTTGCTGTCCAGTGTCCATAGATAGATTGGATGTTACGGTACAAAGAAGAATGTCAAAACAATCCAGAATAATAGAACATTAGAACATCAATAATATTCTAACGCCTGACGACTAAGGCCAAATGACACGGAGTTATAGCCAGAATGGGTTAGAACATTTAACAGAAGTAAAAGATTATTGGGGGTAGTGAATATCATGAAATATATAATATGGTCAGTACAAAAGAAAGGGGACTTGGGAAAACATTAGGCTTGCATAATTATATTAGAAGTGTAGAATAAGAGAGGATATGCTACAGATGCTTAAGTTGTAAGTGGGATCCACAAAGACCATGTGGAAAACGGACTGCTGCTCCGTGATAAACATGCAACGGTTTGGTAGATATGTAAAATAGGCTACCGATTGCTACAGTAGGATCAATAACGACAGAAAGCTTTGACACATAATTAGATAGGCACATGGCTGTGATGTGCTGATTGTCAATGGGATCCGCCGTGAATGGGCCAGTCCATGGTATAAGGACTAATATTAGTCCTTATACCATGCGCCAGTCCATGGTATAAGGACTAATATTAGTCCTTATACCATGGGCCAGTCAGCCCATGGAGTCACCCATCTGAAAAAATCCCTCTTTTATGATTTTTCTTTATGTTAATGTTTATGTAGGCCTAGTGGAAACAGGACGCGTATTTGGCAGTTTGGGGCTGAGACATGGGCTCTGAAGAAAAAGGAGAAAAGAGGGCTGGATGTGATGGAGATGAGCTGCTTGAGGAGTATGTGTGGAGTTACTCGTAGAGACAGATTGAGGAATGAAGAGATACGTAGGAGAGTGGGGCAGCAGGAACATTTGTCAGCCAGAGTGGACAGAAGGGTGCTGAGCTGGTATGGTCATGTTGAACGAATGGGAGATGAAAGGCTTACAAAGAGAATATGTGAGTCAGATACAAGGGGAGATAGAAGGGCAGGAAGACCCCCATTGAGATGGAGAGACTGTGTAAGAAAGGCTTTGGATGATAGAGGAATGACTATAGATCAGGCAGGGGAAGTGGTGGTGGACAAGAGTGAATGGAGAATGCTTGTGAATAGTTGAGTGAACACGTGGTCATTTGGAGTAAGGGGTCGGGCGCAAGTTGGACTAGATAATAGTCCATCAGGCGCCTGGCCCGGGGAGACGATTAATATGAAGGGTGTGCCTGGAAGTGTGGTGGGAGGGCTTGTGGCTTTGGCTCCGCTGCATGTCTGCCTGCCGAGATCGGAACCTCTCCGGGTGGTCAGGGGCCGGGGGAGTGCTGGAGCGACCTTGGTAACCCTGGTCTCTGGGTCTTCTCCTGGGTGACCTGGATGTGTGAGAGTTTGTGTTTTTTATCTGTGTTTATTTTTTGTTTTATGATGTTTTTGTGTTTTCCCTGTTCTTGCTCTGTCTTGAGTCGGCTACCCCCAAAATGGGGATTGGGCCTGAGCATATAGATAGATAGATAGATAGATTTGTCAGTTTATTCAGACTAGTATTATACTACCGGTATTATATTCAGAGCAGAAAAGGAGACTATTTTATTCAGAGTAGAAAGGGAATATGAAAGTCAGAGGGTAAATATGACATAGTATGTGTCCCTATAATTCCTACAGAACCTCCTTAAGTTGTATAAACCCTCTAATGAAAAGCCCGATTAAACTGCCAAAATTAGTCAATCGTAATGGGATTAATGATTATATATTTATTGATCCTCATGATAAACTGGTCTCTCTATTCACCAATGATAGTTTAGGTAAGGTATTATTTATTATATTCGCAAACAAGTTATATGCATTCACTAAGGGGGAAGGAAGTAATAGGGGAAGATCTATCCTATATTGCACAGATATATAGTGGCGGGGGAAGTGGCTAGGATGAGTTACTAAACCGAACGTGGTTGTTTTTTAGGTAAACAACCGATGGTATAGACAGGAGTGGTTAATGTGCATATTATATCAAGTCATGCTAGCTTAATAGTATTTGGACAATATAAGTAAGGAGTTAACTAGTAAGTTAGGGGTATTAGTGGATGAGTAAAGAAATTAAGATGTTTTATAATGCTCGGTTAATATGAAATTAGAATGATGGAAAGTATTACTCTGTATGATAACTATTCTATATATTTTATGCACAATATCAACTAGGACTAACTCGCATGCCGTGTGTTCCTAGACTCGCATGCCGTGTCTTCCTAGACCTCCAACAGCACAGTCTTCGACCCATGCGTGGTTGAGCTGAAAGTTTTCTTGTCTGAGAAAACAACTCTTGGTTGGGAGAGAGGTATCCTGACCAGGATTCGAACCCACTCACTCCAGGTATGTTTGGGAAAGTTAGGTACCGTAACCACTTGGCCATGAGCGGATATAAAGGAAGCAACCTTTATTCTTATTTGAAGAACCCCCGCCAACTCTGCTAAGTGATACAATTTTAATCGTCCTGGTACTATTATGGAACCTCTCTGACATTATCAAAACAACTCGTGCCCAATAGTCAATGCCCTGGTCAACAAATAGTCAAGCGAAATTAAGCCTAGTTTGCTTGTGCCTCTTAGTTAGCTTTGGCTTGACAGCTGGTGATCTATGTTTATATCCCATCTCCTTTAATATCTTGCGTATAGTTTTTGTAGAAGTTTGAAATTGCAAATGTTGCTTAGCTATCTCGGCGTTGGAAAATGGATGGTTATCCATATAATGTTTAATTTCTTGGTCCTGTTATGACGTGGTTTTCCGCTTAGCTCAACTTGTATGTCGGTCTGTCATTTGTCCTTCTTCCCGCCTATTTTTGCCACCGGCAAACGTTCCTACACCCCACTCTCGCTCATCCCAACCATACTACCGAGTTCAGCAACCTTGCTGAATGGATGACTAGGTGTGATGTGGGTAAGAGAGTATTTAGGATTTTATGATCACCTCAGTTTCCAATAATTACAGCTTCACGTTTTTTTATTTATTTATTTATTTTA
This sequence comes from Lithodes maja, assembly GCA_037953745.1. Taxonomy (NCBI): domain Eukaryota; kingdom Metazoa; phylum Arthropoda; class Malacostraca; order Decapoda; family Lithodidae; genus Lithodes; species Lithodes maja. Next base: position 13,628 of record JBAKBP010028443.1, read on the forward strand.
ATTTTTGTTTACCGAAAAAAGTTCGACCTGGGAATATATTGCGTGAAGTGTTAATGCATGGTTGGAGTGGCTGTAGATATGCATGTAATCTGTAATCAGCCAATTGCCGATATCTGGATTTTGAGTGTTTGGTTGACCTGTACGGTACCCGTCCAGGTAGTAATAGACCACCAACACTAAACAAGACGTCGTAAGTGGCCTCTTATTCCAGAGGCCTATTTATACTGCTAGGTCAAGAGAGGCGCATTATTATTATTAAAATAGGGATTCGCACCAAGCCTAAAAAGACTATGTGGCACCAAAAGAAACTTTGTGGAAAAAAAAACAAACATCGGAGGTGGTGTGGGGCAGGGCGCACGACGGAGTAGAGGAGAAGAAGACTAGGAAACACTAATTAAAGAAGCTGAAGGAGACGGGTATGGAGGAGAAACCGCATAAGATGTGGGAGGGAGAAAGTGGGGGACTCTCCGAGCAAATCGGCTAAGACAAGGGGGCGATTAAGGGAGGATATGAAGGGGAATGCTTGCCGTCGGGCATTGGAGAAACGCGGACAGTCGATCAGGAGATGCTGGACAGACACTGGAATATGGCAGCAAGGACAGAGCGTGGGGACATCACAGGACATCAAATGACCATGCGTGAGCCTGGTGTGGCCGAGCCGAAGACGGGCTAGAGCGGTCTCCCATCGACGATTGCGATGAGAGGAAGACTTCCAAGGGAGGACGGAAGGTTTGACAGAACGCAGTTTGACATCAGACACCCTCATGGAGGTCCATTCGTCCTGCCAGCGCTGACGTAGTAATTGAGTAACACGAGGGAAGTAATCAGATGCAGGAATACGTCGTGGCACGAGTCGGTGAGAGGTAATAGCAGAGCGGGCGAAAAAATCAACCCGCTCATTGCCAGGCACACCAACATGACTCGGGACCCAACAGAAAGACAGGGACTTCAATTTAGTAGCGATGCGGAACAACCATTCTTGAATCTCCAGCACTAAGGGGTTAACAGCGGGAAGAGACTGAATACTCTGAAGAGCACTAAGGGAGTCACTAAAAATTACAAAGGTATGCAGGTGTGAACAAAAAATAGTACGTAGGGCAAATAAAATAGCAAATAACTCGGCCGTAAAGACACTAGCACATGATTGGATGTGACGTTGGAAGGTCCGGTCCGGGAACACAACCGCAAACCCTGTACCGGCGGAGGTCTTGGAACCATCAGTGTACACTGGAACGGCTGAAGAGTGGCGTAGCAGATGTTCCGTAAACTGAGCATAAAGCAACTGTGGGGTTGAAGAGGCCTTAGAGGGGGGGAGGGCAGCTGTACAAACGGTAGGGCGAGGGAGTAGCCATGGGGGGAACTCCGACTGTCGGAGGGGTAGCACCGATGGAATGGGAAAAGAGAAGGAGGCCAGTAAAGCAGAGACCCGACCGGGGAACGAAGTAGCAGACACTGATGGGGCTAAGCCGCAAGCCGTGGGAGGAAAACCAGCCGAACTGTGTTGCAGAAGGCGAAGATGACATCGAAGGGTCAGTTTATCCCGCCTGGATGATAGCGGTGGGACACCCGACTCAGCATAAAGGCTAATAACCGGAGTAGAGCGAAAAGCCCCTAGCGACAAGCGCAGACCGTGATGGTGAAGGGAGTCTAGGCGCTTAAGGTTTGTACGCGCAGCGGAGGCATATACCTGGCAGCCATAATCGATCTTGGAGAGAATAAGCGTTGTATGGAGGCGCAGAAGAGTCGTCCGGTCCGCACCCCAAGACAAGTGGCTAAGGGTTTGTAAGAGTTGAAGCCGTCGGGTGGTGGAGGTCAGTAACGAAGTAATGTGCGGGTACCATGTCAACCGAGTATCGAAAATGAGACCCAAGAATGGAGCTGAGGACCTGTAAGGCAGAGGGCGGTTATACAACGTAAGAACAGGATGCGGGACTGTATGGCGTTTAGTGAAGACGACGGCACAAGATTTCGAGGGCGAAAACCGAAAACCATGGGCCGTAGCCCACTGCGCAGCTGCATCAATGGCCCGCTGCATGAGATGTTGTAGGGCAGCGATATCCAAACCCACAGCGTAAATAGCGAAGTCGTCCACATACAAAGAAGCACGGACACCAAGAGGGAGGGAAGAAATAATACCATTAATAGCTAGGATAAAAAGGATGGTACTAAGAACACAACCCTGTGGGACACCGTCGTGTTGGGGGTATGTTCGTGAGAATGTATTCTGAAGCTTGACTCGGAAAGTACGATCACGGAGAAAGTTCTGCAAGAATACCGCCATGTTGCCAGACACACCAGAACGTAAAAGGGTACGAAGGATGTTGTATTTCCAGGCAGTATCATACGCTTTTTCAAGATCGAAGAATACAGCTAAAACCGACTTAGTGTCCGAAAAGGCATCGCGGATAGAAGTCGCCAATCTCAATAATGGGTCCAAAGTACTACGGCCCTTGCGAAAGCCATATTGAAAAGGTGACAGGATGCTTCTTGATTCCAGGAGCCACATTAAGCGGGAGTGAACCATGCGTTCTAATAATTTGCCGACACAACTGACCAGGGCAATGGGACGGTAATCTGCTGGTGCATGGCCCGACTTACCCGGCTTAAGGAATGGGAGAAGGATGGCATGTCTCCACCCAGCCGGAAAAAAGCCTGTGGACCACAGACGGTTGTAGATGGACAAGAGAAAGCCAAGCGCAGGTGGAGATAAGTGCTTCAGCATCAAGTAATGGACACCGTCAGGGCCTTCACATGTATCCTTACAGGCTCCCAGGCTAGACTCAAGCTCAGCCCGGGAGAAGGGGGCATTGAAAAACTGATCAGATGATAAGACGAAGTCAAGTCGCCTAAGTTCAGAACGGCGTTTATGCATCTGGAAGGAGGGCGGGAGATGGGAGCCAGTGCTAACATCACTGAAATGTTGTCCCAACATATTGGCCACCAGAGACGGATCGCCCACAATGCCAGTGTTGGTATGGAGGACAGGGGCCGGCGTAGGCGCATGTTTCCCTGCAATCTTCCTGACGCGAGCCCAGACTTGCGGAACAGGTGTATCTGCGTTGATAGTAGAGGCATACGACATCCAGCTAGATTTTTTAGCAGAGCGGATTGTACGACGGAAGACGGCATTAGCCTGTTTGAAAAGAGTATACGCATCCCGCTCATATGGAGAGCCTTTTTTCCGACGGAAACTCTTCCACTTGGCTCTTTTATTGCGTAAAGCCGAAGTGCACTGAGCAGTCCACCACGGTACACACTTAGAAGACATACTCCGAGTAGTGCGTGGAATACAAGTATAGGCAGCATGGAGCACAAACATCAGGAAACTGGTAAGCATGGCATCAGGGTCCGGGAAAGCAGGGGTCGGATTAGACGGAACGGCGAGATCAGCGAAAGATGTCCAGTCGGCACGATCGAAACACCAACGGGGAGGGCGTGGCACTGGGGAGTAAGACGTAGGGGAGAGGACAATCGGGAAGTGGTCAGTCGCACAGTAATCATTAAAGACCTTCCAAGTAAAATCCAAGGATAATGTAGGGGAACACAGAGACAAGTCAATACATGAGAAGGTACGGGTGCCGCTATCAAAATGCGTAGAGGAACCAGTGTTTAAAAGAAATAAATCGTGTGTACGAATCAGAGCCTCAAGGGAACGACCCCGTGTATTAACGGTAGAGTCACCCCACAGGGAATGCCTGCAATTAAAATCCCCTAAAAGGAGGAAAGGTGGAGGTAATAGAGAAAGGATCCTGTTTAATTCTGGAACATCGAGCGGGATCGAGGGGGAAAGGTATATGGAAACTACTGTAAGCCAGCGGGAAAGGAACACTCTGGCAAGCGTGCATTTAAGAGAGGTACGGATAGTTAACTGAGACACTGGAACATCAAGATGTACGAGGAGGCAAGTAGCATACTGGGAATGGGGAGAACTTATATAGGAGTAAAAAGGAATTGGGGAGGGGGCATTAGATAAACGCGATTCTTGTAAACTAATAATAAGTGGGCTAAACCTAGAGATAAGGTAACGAAGATCAACACGATGTGCTGCAAAACTACGAATGTTCCATTGTAAAATGGACATTATAATGACAAAAAGATTAAAAAGACGCGTACAAGAGGGAAGAAAAGACGTACACTATATACAACATATTTACAAAATACAGGTAACACCGTGGGTGGAAAATATAGCCAAGAGAGGCTAACGATGGGAAATAAGAGCAGGAATTGGAGAAGACGTTGAAGGGGAAGACTGGAAACCGGGGGGCATAGGGAGGTCTAACAGAGAAAGAGGAGAGGAAGGAGGAGGGCCGGAAGAGGGAGGAAGGACGGACGGCGGGTGAGAAGAGAAGGAGGGGGTAAGGGCAGGAGAAGGAAGAGGGGGAGGGTCAGGAGGAGGAAGAGGAGGAGGGCCCGGAGGAAGGCCAGAAGGGGGAGTGGAGGAAGAGGACGGGGCAGGGGAAGGCGGGAGAGGGAAAGGCGGGAGAGGGGTAGGGGGGAGAGCAGAGGGGGTAGGATGAACTTCGGCGTGAACAGTAGAAGGTGGGGGGTGGGAAGAACGGATAAATTCGTCAATCTGAGGTAGGGTTTCGTAGGAGAAATCTAGGGATGCAGGGACGGGAGGAGGAGGAGACTGGACGGAGAGAGGAGAAAGGGAAACAGAAGGAGAAGGAGGCGACTTCTTCTTCTTCTCGCAGGGACTTGAGCACCGCACATCACGGAGACCACCCTTACGTTTAAAAGAGGAAGCGGGCGAGGAAGAACGGAGCACAGGAGCCCGTTTGGTAGAGGAGAAGGGAAGTTTAGAGCGAGTAGGAGATTTGGGGCGACTAGAAGAGGAAGATGACGGAGAACGGGGGGGAGGCTTGGAACGGTGAGAGCGTGGAGGGAGACTAGAAGAGGAGGAACAAGGAAGAGAGCAAGAGGAAGGGGCAGAAGTAGGAGAAGGACTGAGAACAGAGAAAGTGTTAGACAAAGGGACAGAAAAGGAAGAGACGGAAGGACGAACGGAGGAGACTGAAGAGGAGGAAGGAGAAAACCCAGGAGAAGCACCGGTAGAAGGAAGGGAGGCAGATGACGAAACTGGTGCGACCGGGGGGACGGAGGGAGCGGAGGCGGTGGAAGGAACCGAGGAACCAGAAAAAGGGGGGGGCGTGGTAGAGGGAGGCAAAGAAGAGGAGGGAGGAGACAGAGTCTTGGAAAATGACTGAGGGGTGAAGCCCAAGCGACGAGCCTCTTGGCGGGCTGCGGTGAGCGTAAGGCCGTGTCTCGCTTTGAGAACAGCAACCTCAGACTCGAACAGATGAACGGGGCAAATCTTAGAGTCGGCCGAATGAGACCCGCGGCAATTAAGGCAGAACTGGGACGTTGACTGACATTCGCCAACGGCATGTCCGGACTGCGCACAGCGCGGGCAGAGTGGGCTCTCAGCGGCTGTACGGCAGAACTTAGCCGGGTGGCCGAAACGCCAGCAGCTGCGACACTGGAGTGGACGGGGAAGAGACGCAGTCACGGGGAGGCGAGTACCACCGACAATAACATGGGCAGGAAGGGAAAGTCCATCAAAAGAGATCTTGGCAATGTTAGCGGGATGGCGGCGAAGGTCGCGAGGAGGGATAGTGTAGCACACCACACTAACCACCTTGTGGTCTTGAGCGACAACGATGTCCTTGACGAGGTCGGCGCAATCCGCGAAAGGACGACCCCCGAGACGGATGGAAGCGGGGATCAGGACAGTCCCTGTACAGGAGTTGAGTCGTTGATCTTTTTGAGCCGGGATGGGGGTGCCAGAACAATCGACGAAAGAGGACATAGCAGTAGCCTGAAGTTCGTTTTGGACGGTAACAAGACGGGAGGCATCATGGCGGGAGTGGAAGGTGACGTCCTTTCCCACCTGTTGAAGGAGACGCAGGTGGAAGAGGAGGTCATCACCGGCTAGAGGCGCAGAAGCAGGGATGGAGAAAAACTTAGTAAAGGAAGGAGGTGCAAAGAGAGAGGACATAGGGAGGACCGAGGAGCGAGGACGAGAAGAGGACGAAACTGGAGAAGAAGAGGAAAGAGAACGAGGAAGGGAGGGCAGAAAAGGGTCGAGGGTGACAAGACTAGAGAGAGAAGAGGAAGAAGAGGAAGACGCGGAAATAACTACAGGAGAGGAGATGAAATCCTGGGTAGTGGAGGGCGGAGAAAGACGTGACGAAGACGGAAGGGTAGGAGAAGGATTCGGAACGGTAATGGACGAGAGGGACGAGCGACGACCGAGGGATAGTTCAGCGGGCCGGTCGAGAGCACCCAAAACCATCCCCGACTCACCGTGCTCCCGCGGTGAACCGGACTGACAGCCAGACAACAGACCCCCAAGTGGCAGGCTGCATGCCACAAGGGGCTCACTCACCGGAACCACTAAAGCAGAAGCCATAAACAGGGAAGAACAGGGAAAAAAGCATAAGTCGTCACCATAGCAAGAGAAAAGGGGGTAAAGCATGGAAGAAGATACTGCGGTTACCAGGTGCCCCTGGCAACGAAAGGGAGAAAGACCTCCGCAGGGCCACGAAACCCAGAATGCGGCCAATTGAGATGGGACAGGTCTCGGCTTTGAGCTAGGGACCTTGTACAACCCGGGCATTTGTCCTGCAGCTTTGTCCCACGGAGAACGGGGCCGGCGTAGTCACCTGACACACTCACTGGGAAGAGAGAAGAGAGTCAGAAACCCCAAAGCAACCCTATAGTGCCTATCCTCCAGCAACGAGCCTTGCGAGCCCTGGCCGGCAGCACCTGTCGCCAGGTGGACTCTGCCAACTCAGCAGTGATCAGAGACACCAAGGCGAAGCCCTAAGGAAACTAGAACCTCCGAAGCAGTTAAAGAGAAAGGAAGGAAGCAAACAGGGAAGTCAACCGGAAGGGAAGGGAGGGACGGGACCACAAAAGTTCAAGGGTGGGAGACCGGCCTCGGATGGCAGCCCCAGGAGAAAGCGGAAGAGGGAAAAACGAAAACTAGAAAGGAGGAGAAAGAAAAGGACATGACAAAATTAGTTGGAGGTGATAGGGAGAGCGGCCAAGAACCTTGGCCGCCCCACCTACAAGCCCGGAAGCCCCCAAACGGCGGCAACGAGTCATGTGGCAAGGGGGATGTCCTGCAATACCTCTAAAGGATTATACAGTAATAGGTTTGTCAGAGGATACATTTCCAAATACCGTACGTTACTTTTTGAGCTTGGTCTACGTACAGGAATTAGCCTTGGTTTAGGAAATGGTCCTTGTATCAACACTAGTTCAGAGTTAATAAGAGTAAAGTTATTAAGAAAAGATAGTCACAGGGATAGTGCAACCTTTGAAAGATATTGGATTTCCGTCTTCCTTTCCATTTTCAACTACTGTCCTGATCCTTTTGATGTTGTTCTTCCTTTCCTCCCTGTCCTATAGAGCCCATAGCTCTTAAAGACAACTAGGAAGGGTTTTGTTCTATGTAAATGGGCTCATACACCTAAGGATCTCTCGGCCGAGCCTTTGCTCATAGGGATAATTTCCTACAAGGCAACAAGGGTTTGTCATTTGGAAGTATCTCCCCTAGCCTTTGCCCAACTTAACACTCCATACAAGGCAGCAGGGGATTGTTCCACTTGTTAGTCCATGGCATCTAGTGAGGTCAGCAATAATTCTTCCTACTCACGGGATGAAGGTTCGTAATGAAGAAGATACCTCGAGTAACCCAAGATAGCATTGACTAGTAGGCAGCAAAACACTAATCTGCTGCAGAGCACCATTAAGGTATAGAAATTTCATCTGCAGCCAGCCCCTCTGGTGTCCTCCCTAGCGAGTCACATACATCATGGTCGCTACCCCAAGGCCCCATACCCCATGGCCGTTTTGATTTCATTCCCGTTTCAGGACCACAATTTCACTGTCATTCAAGGTACGATCATTACTTTCAAAACAATTCCATACTTTCTCTAATAACACAGTTGAAAATACTAAGATTACACATTTATTATTAAAACACCATAGTTAAATATAGTATTTACTAAGCACACACCGTAAGTAAATACAGTTTACAATTAAAAAAGCAATTACTATTTGTTTGTAAAAGATGATAAAGGCTATGAGTTATAACGGAAAAAGATCAGCTGCAAGATTTATTGTATGTGGAAGTTCAAGCAGTATACTGTACTGTAGTAGACATTGATAACTAGTGTCTGTTCATTGTAGGTTGGGCAGAAATTGTAACCCCTAACCTCTCATAACTCAAAAAGGACTAGAGTAATCGAGCTAATATTTCTATCAAATAGGATGACTTGGCTAGGGAATAGGTGTGGATATTGACAGCTCATTTGCTCTTGCCCTTTTTTAGTTATAGAGGTTACGATTTCTGCCCAACCTAGAATGAACGGACTATAGCCAAAATACAGGACTAAAGAAATGTTTATAGAACACACATAAGTAAAGCAAATTAAATAACATAGTTTCAATCCATCACAAGCTAATATTTGTGTATTTTAGCTGAATTTCAATATCTACAAAATTAACTTCCTTACTGCCGAAGACTCACAAGTGGACAAAATATATTTACATTTAAAGTCGGAGAATTATTTTTTACCAGTTATGTTATTTATGACCTATGAGACTCTTAGCCCCTTACATCAGAACATAATGTCTTTTCTTTAAGGGAGAGTTAGATGCTTTTACTGAAATCCCTTCTTTATCATGTCCCATTAGTTTTGAGATTTTAAGACATTCATAGTTCGTTCCATTAGCTTTGTCATTTTAAGACTTTTCATCCCATTTCTTTGTCAATATTAGGACCTTTCATGCCACTTAAGTGTCAATTTTTTCCTGGCCTGTAAATTTATGAGGAATCGGCCTTCGGCTGCGATATTTTTCTACCGAAAAGTATAATAAATGTATCGTGAAAGGGGGCCTGGGGGGGGTATTAAAGCTTGATGGAGGTCTAGCAAGGAAACTAAAAAATATATAAATATATAATTATATAGATTAAAATGTAAAACTTGCAAACTAAACAAACCAAAATTGGGACAAGGACAATATAAAGTCAAATTAAATTATCAAAAAGACAAAAAGACAAAAGACAAAAGACAAAAAGACAAAAAATATAAACCCTAACCCCCTTAACTCTATCTCTGCGGGCATATTTAGGCTATTTAGGGCATATTCAGGCACTCCTGAATGATTAATCAAGTGTCTGCATGAAATTAAATGTATTCAGTCGAAAACTAGATGAAAATAGCTTCAAAATGACACTAGAATGAGCTTCGTAGTTTGCGGCGCTACCATAGACATTGGGGAAAACTCGCTAATTATGAGCAATGTAGCGCTATTTTGCCTTTGGCAGCACTGCTGAGACCCGGGGCTGGGGTTTCAGTGCACGGACGGACGTGCTGGCGGTCGGAGGTGGGTCCCTCGCGCTCCCGCCCACTGACACCCGATTTCCACGGCTTTAACAGGCTTTAACCCTCCAGACCCGGTAGGGCTCTTGAACGCCCATAAAAAACACACCCGAGCTACCCGGAAGGGCTCTTAACCTCTGAAGTGCGCACGGGGGTAATTGAAAACCTCCCCCTGTGCTGACGTATTTGAGGTGTTTCCGTCACTAAAATATTCATTGTACCATTAATAGCATTAATAATTATCCATATGCGCCTATTATGGGTTGATTATAAAGGTATTAACCTGAAACAACAATAAAACGAGTGAAAACAGCGTTTGGATGGTCAAAATCGGAGATATAGCCCGCGAGTTGTATAATGTATGGGTGAGGCAAGCTACCTTCCCGCCAATTTTCCCCAAGGCCACTGCGACACAGTCGATCGATACTCTCTCTCTCTCTCTTGCACTCGATTGCCATCAGTGATGACAACACCCTGCTTGCAACTCGCTAATGTTAGCACGAAAATATACCTCAGAATAAGGGAATAATAGGGAAAATAGGTGATAACTGAGGGATAGGAGGAAAGTGGGGAAGGAGGGGAGGTAGAGGACTGAGATTTTGCATGGCCCAGGGGCCAAAAAAAAAAAAAAAAAAATAAAAATAAAAATAAAAAAAAAAAATTTTTTTCGATGTCAAAAGTTGATTTTTAATTTTACTTACTCAGGAGAGTCTTCCCGCAGTCCGCCGGGGGAACTCTTAAGAGTCTTCCCGCAGCTCCCGGGTTAAAGACCCATGAGCTCAAAGCCTGTAAACTTGGTGTGCGAGGCGTCGGTCCGACGCATGTAAACAACAGCCGGCTGGACCAACGCCCCGCATCTCCGGCCACAAGAAGGAGTGCGTCGCTTGTTCTTGTGTGCCTGTATGTTATTGTTAAGTATCGAAAAGTAGTGTAAAGTGGCTGTTTTTGCCATAAAGTTATCTCCAATGAAATCATCATCACAACTGAACCAGTTGACTTAGAGAGCTCTACTTAACGCCATTCTATAGGTACGAAACACATCTACGCTTGGGGATGCGCGGGAATGCGGAAGCAGTCAGAATAACAAAGATACGGTAGCCTAGGCGTAGACGTTTTTCGGCCAAAACACCCGGGTTTCGGTATGGAATACATAGCTGGGCTGGAGGGTTAAAAGCCTGTAAATTACTGTTGTTGTTGTTCCCCAAGCTGCCTGGCCGAACAGCCTCAAGGCCCCGAGCAAGGCCAAGGCCATAACCGAGCGCCCCCACAGAACCCTCCCTGCCGACCACAATAAAGCCTGGGTGACCGAAGCCACTCCATGGCGGGGAGCTGAGGGCGACAGAAACGCCCGGGAAACCAAAGCCCCACCCAGGGCCCTGTGCCTCTCAGCAATTATGAAGAGAAAGCTGAGGGGCAAAGGAAAAAAATGTGACGCTTTGGTTTCCAATCTTGGTAGATTGGGAGGTCAATCCACGGAAGAGACGCCGTCACTTGAGATCTAGAAAATATATAAGTAAAAGAAACAGTCAGAGTAAGCTATGGGTATGGCAGAGATCGCTCAGTTCTCACTCTGATAGACCAGCCCATCACCACATGACCCTGTAAATTGCCATGGCGTTCCGGAACATCTCCCGCAGGGAAAGGGTTAATAATGCTACTACCAGATGATTTTACACAGCGTAGGAATGACCAATAGGAACCGGAGGGCTAAAGACTACCTTAACTATCACTAACACTGCCAGGTCCTTCCTAAGTTAAATAAGATCATCGGGAGGTACAGTCAAAATCAATACAGTACTGTACAGTACTGTAGTTTGATAACATTCTCGCTCACAAACTCTGAAATTATAATAGATAGATATAGATAAATAGATAGATAGATCACTTTTCCTCAACAGTCGTGTGATTCTATACCCTGTTTATTATAGGTAGGCCAGAAATCAAGACCCCTAACCTCCATTATCTCCAACCAAACAAACCAAACAAACCAAAATTGGGACAAGGACAATATAAAGTCAAATTAAATTATCAAAATCGCTATGTGGAAACAACGCTTACTAAAATGAAAATTATTAAATAAAAGAACACAATCCACCACATAGGGTGTACATTACTACATGAGCAAGTTAATCTGTTACCTCTGTTACAGAGGTTGGGGGTCACAGTTTCTGGCCTACCTATAACAAATTTACTACACAAATGTCGCGTTAATGTCACTCTCTCTAGAATTCACATATTCGAGAAAGGATAATGTATCGTGAGCTTGTGCATGAACCTTTAAAAGTTTAACTGTCTTGATAGCATACCGGTAATGGTTAGTGCGCAAAATTTCGGTGCAAGTATCCTAGGTTCGAATCCTTGGAGTACCACATGTATTCATTAGTTTCATTGATATCATTAACCCTTTCACACATTTATGACACATAGGTTGCCAGATTAGCAATAAGAAATAGAGTTCTTTCACTCTTATAATTACCTCTCCAAAATTAGTTTTCTGCCCACAGCTAACTCAAAGACAACTGCAGAGGTTGAAGTAACTAAACTAAAGGTTTCTAAATACCCCTGATGGTAACAAAGGCTTTAAAGTATCCCCAATAGGCTCAAAATTGCGTCATACGTTGAAGAGGGTTCATTAAGTTTATTTGTAAGTTAATTGGTGGGTTGGTGATAATATGAATACAGTACTGTATTGTATTAACCCGCTGAGAACCAGCGATGTGTGCTATAATTTACTCTAGCTATATTAAGACGATTTTATGCAGCTTAGGAAGGACCTCTAGCAGTAATAATTCAAACTATCTCAACCAACCCTTTTAACCTCTGAAGTGTGCACGGGGGTAATTGAAAACCTCCCCCTGTGCTGACGTATTTGAGGTTTTTCGTCACTAAAATATTCATTGTACCATTAATAGCATTAATAATTATCCATATGCGCCTATTATGGGTTGATTATAAAGGTATTAACCTGAAACAACAATAAAACGAGTGAAAACAGCGTTTGGATGGTCAAAATCGGAGATATAGCCCGCGAGTTGTATAATGTATGGGTGAGGCAAGCTACCTTCCCGCCAATTTTCCCCAAGGCCACTGCGACACAGTCGATCGATACTCTCTCTCTCTCTCTTGCACTCGATTGCTATCAGTGATGACAACACCCTGCTTGCAACTCGCTAATGTTAGCACGAAAATATACCTCAGAATAAGGGAATAATAGGGAAAATAGGTGATAACTGAGGGATAGGAGGAAAGTGGGGAAGGAGGGGAGGTAGAGGACTGAGATTTTGGATGGCCCAGGGGCCAAAAAAAAATAAAAAAATAAAAAAATAAAAATATATTTTTTTTTTTTTTTTTTTCGATGTCAAAAGTTGATTTTTAATTTTACTTACTCAGGAGAGTCTTCCCGCAGTCCGCCGGGGGAACTCTTAAGAGTCTTCCCGCAGCTCCCGGGTTAACTACTACAGATCCTTCCTAAGCTGCATAATATCGTCTAGATACAGCTACAGTTAGTTAGTTATGTAGAGCAGATTAACCAGACCACTGAGCTCCATACGGAACTCTCATAGGTCTGGCCCGAAGGATCGGATCAGATTACTGAAAGGAGCTTAAGGCGACGCAAAAAACGGACGATAGGGGGGAAGGAAAATGACGGAGAATCGGATAAAAGGTCAGTGAATGATTTAGTACCAAAACAAACCGTACGCAGACGGGCAGTATATGGGCAGTCAAAGACGTGGTGAACAGTTAGAGGGGAATGACAGGAGGAGCAGGTAGGGGGCGGAGTGCGGGGAGTGGACATCAAATAACAATAAAATATAATACACGTCGCTGGTACTTAATGGGTTATCAAGGTTTCGCAAACTATTGATTTTGACTGTAGATTAAAAAATAAATTTAATTATAAAATATAAAATACATTGATCCTATGAATGAGAGACGATAAACATTGTCGGCCATATTATCAAACCTATTTAACCCCTTCTATACCGGCTACATATATTATAGTTGATTTCAGCTACATTCAGACAATTGTATTCGGCTTAGGAAGGACGTCTAACAATTAACAGGCTACAAACTAGCTCAACTAATCCTTTTATCTACCACACATCCTTCCTAAGCTTCCTAAAATTGTCTAAGTGTAGCTGAAAACAAGTAAAAAATATGTTGCCGGTAAAGAAGGGGTTAAGTTTATTGTGGCTGACATTAGACAATTTTGCCCAGCTTAGGAAGGATCTGTATCAACGCAGGGTTAAGATCTATCTCACTTGGTTCCCGGACATCTCAACCAGTAGACTATTTCAACCAGTAGCTCTCAACCAGTGCCAAATCAACCAAGACCAACCAAACCAGTGCCAAAATATAGTACTAACCTAACTTAACCCGTATTGGCTGATTTGGTACTGGTTGAGAGCTACTGGTTGAAATGGTCAACTGGTTGTTGTTGTTGTTGTTCCCTAAGCTGCCTGGCCGAACAGCCCCGATCAATGTCAACTGGTTGAGTTGTCCGGTCACCGTCTCACTTACCTTCTGATTCTCACAGGTCTTCCCAAACTGAATCAAATTGTCTGATGGTAGCCGTAATAAAAGGAAGAATGTTATCACGACCCTGAAAAGGTTAATCGCCAATTATTTCTTCCAGGGGTCATATTAATAAAAGGCTGCTCACACAACTTTTTCTCCGACTGTACATGTAAACTTTAACCTCTTCAGTACAGGAAGTGTTTTGTAGCTCAGTGGTCTGGTTAAACTACGAATATAAAGAAAACAAAAAGTACGGGAATGTCAGTCTCTATTAATTCTGGCTAACACTAGGCAATTATGTTCAAAAGTCATCTACTTTAGTGCAAATTTTACAAAATCTTATCAGCTGGGAATAAAAAAAAAAAAAAAAAAAAAAAAAAAAAAAAAAAAAAAAGAGGAAAAGTGGGGATTGAGCCTGAGTAAATAGATAAATATATAGATAAGTTATATTATTATCGATATTACTTCTTGATGAAAGGAAAGTTTATTATGTTAAAATTAAAATCAACAACTTTGTGATATACTTTAAGTGTGCAATGTTCACTAACAATCTGTGTATTTATGTCAAGAACATTTTCAACTTAATCATTTACGTTACCTTGTGTGAGGGGGATTGAATTAGGATAAATTAGTTTAGCGACTTGATTAAAATTCAACATATTGCCAACAAGAATATCATCAATATATCTACTATTATTACTTAACAATTTAGCAAGTGCTAATTTTTCTGGGAGGTTATTTTTCTTGCCTACTGTCAACTAAGTTTTTTTAGGAATGACCACTAGAAATTATATTGGTCATCATCATCAAATCTGACGCCTCGCTTCCAGAGAAAGCACCCCCAAAAGGGATGGCCATGGCAGAAACTGCCTCCAGGTTCCCAGACATGCCCCGACTGACCCACTCCACAGTGCCATTTCCACTAAGGGGATTATAACCATGAACACTGAAGGAGCAGACTCAGAGCAGTCCCTCACCCGGATGGCAGTTCCACCACTGTTTTGCTATTTTATTTACCCCAGTTGGGCCCTGGCTGGAAGCATACCAAG
>JBAKBP010028444.1:0-28588 GCA_037953745.1 Lithodes maja
AGATTTATTACTGGTAGCTCTGGTGCACAAGTAGTAGTTCACAGACTAGATTAGACACGCGTATTTTAGAGCACGGGAATTCTATTGTAACCTCAGAGGGGTACTGATCTAAGTTTTATATCCTTGTTTCAGAAATACATAGAACGCAAATCAGTGGGCGAACGTTAGATATCACTAGAGTTTTAATATCTGAATAAGGTAATTACGAGAGTCAAGGTCGCCTGTTAATTAATGAGCACTGATCGCTTAGTACGTCCCAAATGGAATGGTTAAGTCTGTATTACACTGGGCAAGGTCTTAGCCACTTCGTAGAAATATTTAATTAGTGAAATCTCTAAACAGCACAGTAAGATGTAGTACTGCTAAAGAGAATCTTGGGTAGTATCTGATGGGTCTGGTCCTGGTTATCTTGCGTCCATGATGTTGGGGGCTAACGACTGGTTCCGCGGCCGTCCAGGGTGTCCATATGTGTGAAGTTCTTAAATACGTGGGCAGGTCCTTCCATCCAAATCTGCCACGGAGTCTGCCGGTTCTGGGATCTCACTCCGGAACAACACAAGGGCAGAGCTAGAGGTTAACTGCAGGGTAGTGACCCCTGGTTGGTGTCTAGCTTTCAACTGATTTGACTGGGGGCGGGAGTTAGATTTATAGGCTCGGTTCTGGACCCTGTAGACAGTAGGGATCTCGAGTCTTATGAACTTAATTGAGCTCTCAATAGAAATGGAGACTAGGTAAGATGGTATTTACTGTTGTGGCACAGGGCTATAGGAAAGCCTTTATATTTCATATAACTGAGCCTTAGTAAGAGGTACTATTTTGGCTATACTGGACGTAATTAGGGGAGAGAGACTGGATCTACTTTGCGAGGAGGATGGGGACAGCTGTGATAGGAACGTCTCTCTAGATTGTTCAATCTTCATTCTATGGTATATCTGAGGTGTTAATTTAGTGATCAGAGCATGCAAGAAAGGTAAATGGTTTATTGTGAGTTAATAGAGGTTAGTAAAGGTGTTAGTCATTCATGGTTAGTTCATTGATAGGAAGAATTCCTGTGCTACCTGGCAATGACTCGAAAGTCAAAACAGGGGCCAGGTATACCTCCGCGGGGGTGGGGGTCTCCCTCCTCGGGTGGGCCAAAAGGGGGAGCTGGGCGCACTCTCTCTGTGATCGTCGTCCGGCGGCTGTGGCTAGGGGCTTGCCATATCACCAGTGTTTATAATAACCCTCTGTGTATGAGACAGATGTGGGTGTCTTTAATACCAAAACCGAAGGTGCCTTAGCTAGCTGGTTTTACTCGGCTGGTTGTTAATTGTAGAGTTTGCTGGATGTGGTGGAGACTGGGTTGCTAACTCTGCCACATTTATCTGGAAGTATGGCAATAGAAGTTAGTAACTGGCGGGGCGGCTAGCCTCGCACCGACGACCATTGGGTGCAGGGTTGTGAATGTGTTGTAAGAGAATAGATGGCATGCAAGGGGCTAGTAAAGTTCTAATGTTGTTCTGGCCTACTAAGTGAAGGTAGGCTGGATAGGAGTATATATATAAAAGGTTGGAGAGCGTTAGCAACGGACAATTCAAGGATCTTCAAGAGGTATGAGAGAGAGGCTAGGTCGGACAAGAGTCGAGAAGCGCGGGAATTCTTACTGAGAGGGGGGGAGAGTTCAAGGGCTACAGGGAAATTTTGCCCCTAAGGTCCCTGGGCGTGGGGGTGGCATTAGGCTACACTTGATATGGAAAGTTTGAAAAGGCAGTAGAATACGTTAGCCAAAATATGCTACCGGGGAATGCAACTATGGGGTGGTATATGAGTCTGGAAAAGATAGAGTTATGTGATCAGTCCGAGGGTTATGGATACTATTAGTTGGTCCTGGGAACTGCGTTTTCTATTAAATATAAATATAAATACCAACAAAAGCGGCAGTTCGTAGGGGTACTTAGTTATTGTTTCGGGGTACTTATGACAGATACTGGTAACCAGGTTATCTTATACAATCTCTGGTTGGGGTAAGAGGTGTAAGACACGAAGTAAATTGGCGTAGTGTGGGCTGTGGATACGAAGGAGGCAAGGGGAAGACGTATGACAATTGTGGAAAGTAAATGGAAAAAGGTGAACACAATGGCGGATAAAAATACTTAACCTAAGGATTGCATACATAGATTTATGGGGCGATGGGTCTTCATAAAGCTTAGTCTGGCAAGACAAGATGTTAGGGAATGTTAATATTAATACTTAGTTACTAGAGGAACAATGCAAGGGGCGACTGAGCACGGGTTACATATATCTATACTAGTCATGGAAAATGATATAAGAGGTCTAGGGACAATCGTGGGTGTTTTAACTTCTAAAATATATAACATCTACTTCTCGGATGCAAGAACATACATAGATATAATTATGGCTGTCTGATGTGTTGGCATTGGCTCAACGTCGGGACAGGGCATGGTTGTTTTTAATATGAATGTATATTCCTGTTCATCATCTTTGTAGCAAGGACAGTGCCGCTATGTCGTATCAATGCTGGTGGCAGTTAATATTATAGACTTAGTTACTAGAGGAACAATGCAAGGGGCGACTGAGCACGGGTTACATATATCTATACTAGTCATGGAAAATGATAGAAGAGGTCTAGGGACAATCGTGGGTGTTTTAACTTCTAAAATATATATAAAATCTACTTCTCGGATGTAAGAACATACATAAATATTATGGCTGTCTGATGTGTTGGCATTGGCTCAACGTCGGGACAGGGCATGGTTGTTTTTAATATGAATGTATATTCCTGTTCATCATCTTTGTAGCAAGGACAGTGCCGCCATGTCGTATCAATGCTGGTGGCAGTTAATATTATAGACTTCGTTACTAGAGGAACAAATGCAAGGGGCGACTGGGCAGTGGGCACGGGTTACATATATCTGTACTAGTCATGGAAAATGATATAAGAGGTCTAGGAACAAACGTGGGTGTTTTAACTTCTAAGATATATATAAAATCTACTTCTCGGATGTAAGAACATACATAAATATTATGGCTGTCTGATGTGTTGGCATTGGCTCAACGTCGGGACAGGGCATGGTTGTTTTTAATATGAATGTATATTCCTGTTCATCATCTTTGTAGTTAGGAGTGTAGGACACGAGGGGGTTAGTGTACGTGAGGTGTGGAAAAATGGTCAGTTTAGAAAAAGGAAAACTGGGTGCAGCCAAAAGCTGTTTAGCCCTGCGGGCTTGGGCCTGTCTGAATTGGCTGGCTCGGTCAGCTGGTCCTTTCGTTCTGTGGACCTTTCTTCCGGGTGTTTCTGTGCGGTGTTCGCTCGTGGCTTCTGTGGTGGGCTTCTTGTTCTGGGGCATTTTAATATCAATAATAATGTTCACATAATACAATATCAATACATAATGAACTTAGCTTATTGAGGACTGGTAATGTAGAAATGAAGATTTATATAATTAGTAGTGGTGGTTGGTGATCTATAGGTAGAGTCAAAGACGGGGGGGGGGGGGGGGGAGATGTTGATTGTTCGGCTGATTCTAATTGACTAAGGGTCAGGCCCTGAGCTCAGCTGTGAGCTTATAAATGGCTGCCGGTTCGGATAATATTTCGAACCTATGAGCTAGCTTCATTATACTGTACATCCAGAGCTGATGTATAGTTTTATGAATTCAAGCTAATAATTAACTTACAATAAATAATCTACTACAGTAAATAAGATATTAGCTAAAATCGTAATTACTATACAATTCCGCTAACTTCAAATAACTCAATTGGACTCGAAACTGTCAGGGTCATCATATACTATTCCCGTCAGCAATTTTGTTGTTGTTGTTGTTGTTGTTCCCCAAGCTGCCTGGCCGAACAGCCCCAAGGCCCCGAGTAAGGCCAAGGCCATAAACGAGCGCCCCCACAGAACCCTCCCTGCCGACCACAATAAAGCCTGGGTGACCGTTTTGTTATATTATTTGGTTACTCTCTCTCTCTCTCTTTCTCACCCACACACATTTTAACTATTGCGAAGGGATAAGGAATCGAAGTCTATAGTCTTTATTTCAATCTTTTACGTTCGTGGGTCTCTTGTATGTTTACATGCGTCAGCTCAGTGTAGAAATACCATTATAGTAGTTGATATTCCATTATAAAAAAGGCCTAACGCATCTCAGCTCTAGTGATCTTGGAAGGAGATATCAAAGGACCCGTATGGGATCCTAGACCGCTGCCACATGCTCCAAGTTAACCCTTTCAAGCTCCGATACGCATTTCTTTTAATACTTTCTGGCTATTATTAGACGATTTATATTCAGATTAGGAGGGGTATATGGAAGTCAGACGGTTGATTGCGATAGTCTTTACCTTTTAGATAACCCACAGATCCTTCCTAAGCAGCACACAATCGTCTAATGATAGCCAAAATAAACTGTTAAAACGCGTCAGAGCTCCAAGTCAATAATGAGCCATGAACCCTGCTACACGCTGTCACAGAACTCCAACCAAACCACTAAGACTACTTCCAAGAATTATCAACTCAATCAGAATAGCAACACCTGAGCTACAATTCTTTTAAGGGGGGTCACCGGCTTTTGTTCTCTTTCTCTCCTTTTCTCTCTTTCTCTGGCTTGTATCCATTCGGCCCCATTCAGCCAACTGTTTTAAGACGTTTATCCCTATCCAGGTGTCGATATCTTCCTGGCGAGCGATAGCGAACCAGCATTGTATGGAGAAATCTGGCTTCGCCGGAGAAATTTTTCTATCGAAAAATGTACAAATTTAGCTTGCTCTCAAAAACAAAACAATATATATGCTGGCTCGCTTCCGCTTACCAGGAGAATATTGACACCTGAATGGGGTTAAACATCTTAAAACAGTAGGCTAAATGGGGCCGAATGGATACAAGCCAAAGAGAGAGGGAGAACAGAGAAAACAAAGCGAGGTGGGGTCCCTTAAGGGGAGGTCTCCACTTGAGGGATTTTTTTCTTGACCCCTTTCTCCCTCATGGTTAGCCCCATTGCTTTTGATATTATAAAATGTTTGCCCCATTAGTTTAGCGATTTTAAGAACTTTCACCCCATATTAAGACCTTTCGTGCCATTTAGGTGTCGATTTTATCCTGGCGAGCGATAGCGAGCCTGTAATTTAAGAGGACCCGGCCTTCGGCCGGGAAATTTTTCTAACAAAAAATGTACAAATTTATCTTGAAAGGGACTCAAGGGGGTGTAATTTTAAGGTTGATGGAGGTCTAGGGAACAAACTAAATGACTCCCCTTAAAGAATCCTGAAACGAATACCAGGCAAGGAGGGACCCTAAGAAGCAGTGTCACACCAGCACCATCACGTTTCTTAAGCCTATTATAATCATTGAAACTATAGCATCATGCTGGCCATAGTGCTGCCTGTCTTGAGACCTTTAATCATATTTTTTTTTTATCAAACAGTGCATCAACCAATCCATAACAACCTTTAATTTTCCTTTGCAGTAGGCATCGAACTCCCTGACTTCATCGCCACCAGCTACTCCTCTGTCAAGACGGACAATGCTCACTACCTCACCAAGCTCCACCAGCTCAAGCAGCGCATGCGCAACGCTGGGAAGTAAACAAAAGGCAATGTGTGTTGCATTATTTACTGTATTACTGTGGAGATTACGCTGTATTTCATTTGAGTTAGTGTGTTTCATCCTTATAGAAGTAGCATATTCACTGTTCTATATAATTATGTTCACTTGTTCTATAAATGCGAAGATCATCTCTTCTTCTTTAGATAGCTAGGTACTGTATATCACAATTGTTTGTTTCTTTGTCTGTATATTATATTAATAATTAATATAATTATTATTTAGTAAATACTGATACACATTTGTTCGTTATGTTTTATTATTTACGAAACTGGAAAATCTGTACTAAATCAAATAACTCAATTTTATATGAATACAATTGATTTGAAAAATATAAAACTAAGAATATGTTTTTTATTAGTGACAGTTAAAATATATACCGGTAGTTATATGACAGAACAAGTACCGATAATGATGATAATACCAAATATGACTCCTGAAGAGTATGAAGCCAAATTGTTGAAGCGGCCACCTTGACTATACTAACACTTGAGTGTAGTTCAGAGCCAGACCCGGTGAACAATCTCCTGAATGGGGATAAACGTCTTAAAACAGTATGCTGAATGAGGCAGAATGGATACAAGCCAGAGAAAGAGAAAAGGAGAACATAATGAGTTCGAGGCTTCAACATGTATCAGAATGGGTGACCCCTACTGCACACACATTTCTATGAGCGACTGTACTACTGGACCATAATGTGTACAGTCGCGCTAATAAGTGATGTTTCAGCACCAAGTATGTTTGGATCAATAATTGGTATCAGCAATATCTAAACATTAATTTCATCATATCGAGTGAAATATACAAACATGTTCCTACACTTACCCACCTTATTCAACATCTGACAGACATTAATACAGCACAGAGCAAGCCAAACGTCATGACAACTGGGACATGACTTATTAGCGCGACCGTATAGGCAATAGTTGGTTCACCCGGATACCATAGTCTCTATAGTCCATTCGCTGTAAGTAGGCGAAAAATCATGATCTCTAACCTCTGTAACTAAAAAACGACTAGAGTAATCGAGCTAATATTTCTACCGTTTGGGAAGAGTCGGTCAATGAATAGATGTGGAAATTCACAGCCAATTTGCTGTAGCCCTTTTTGAGGTACAGAGGATAGAGTTCATGATTTCTCGCCTACTTACAGCGAATAGACTATAGCCCACTCAGGAATATTCGTGGACTTCATCTATTTCTAATTATATATTATAATATATATATAATATATTGAATTATGGAAGTATATCTCTGGAAACGAATTTATGCATATAATTTTCTATCCGTCAACTACAAAACTATATATATACAGTATATATATATATATTATTAATTGAAAAGCAAGTTCTGTCCAAATATCAACCAAGATACTAGCAAAAAAAAAAAAAAAAAAAAAAACATGGGGTCTACGAATTGTCATGAGAGGGCTAGAGACTATGGCATCCGAGTGTACTAGACAGACTGATGTGAGTAACTGTCTATTAAAAGATAATTATAGTAATTTACATGACTTTAATTATGTGGCATGCAATAAACGATATATATGCTAAGGCGAATCATGGAGCGGTATATCATATAAACAATGTCCACGAAGCACTAGATAGAGAAGATTGTACCATACCTTCTATCCCAACTATACTGTACTCTCTCTCTCTCTGTCTGTCTCTCTCTCTCTCTCTGCACACACACACACACACACACACACACACGCCAAAGCTACTAGAACTAACATTAATAAAATAAACACCATACTCCATTACCCTGGAAAAATGACTACTGCTATACTATATATAAATTACCTCTGTTACATAGATCTTTTTGAGGCTGGATCCATGTAACTCTGGAGATATATTATTACAATTGATGATAATAATAATAATAATAATAAAGATGTTGGCTTTCCATGACATTGGGTGTAATATGCCAAATTGATCCCTTGCGAGTTTCAGGCTATAAGGATAAACAGTTAATATACGTTTGTTATGCAAGTTTGTGATGGACATAAAGAATGCTAAACTTGGCTTTAAGGAGACGCTATGTTATTTGTTGGTCTATCTATGTATTCAATCATTTATTTGTTTAAGTTTCCTCGCTAGGTCTCCATCAAGCTTTAAAAAACACCCCCAAGATAAATTTGAAATTTTTCGGTAGAAAAACGTCCCGGCCCAAGGCTGGTTCCTCCTAGAATTACAGGCTCGCTATCGATCGCCCGGAAAAAAAAATATCGACACCTAAATGGCACGAAAAGTCAATATATTGACAAACAAATGGAGCGAAAAGTTTTATAATCGTCAAACTAATGAGGTGAACGTCTTAAAATCTAGTAACTAATGGGGCTAATCATGAGGGAGAAGGGGGTCCAGAATAACCCAATGCCTCCCCTTAAGTATGTATCTATGCATTACAACCACATTTAGCGGGTAATTCTACTAAATATCGGTGTAAACGAATCAAATTTCCTTATTGCCCGAAATTTTCAAGTGGTCAATTATTAAAGACAAGCGATCGTACGGGAAAATATAAATAGTAAAATAATTGAAAAACAAACAAATAAATAACTACGACATGAATTATTCAACCATATCGCTATCTGGTCCGACGTCTTGTGGGTAATTATGATATTTGTTTTAATTATCATAAGAACATAAGCAATATGGAAATCTGCAGAAGGCCTATTGGCCCATACGAGGCAGACCCCTTCTTCCCTAGATCCCTATTTGTTCTTTTACACCTTTATGCCCAACACTACATCTCACTATAACCTATAACCCCTGCACTACGTATATCCCCTACACTACATCTATCTTATAGCTACCTAAGAACATCTAAGACCGTTTCCTCTGCAATTACCTTGATATCGTTTTGTGTGTAACTAACTTTTCCTCTGTGCTTGCCTTTTTATTGGTTGTGTGTAACTAACGTTTCCTCTGCAATTACCTCTTTATCGGTTTGTAACTAACTTTTCCACTGCAATTACCTCTATATAGGTTTATGTGTAACTAACTTTTCCTCTGCATTTGCCTTTTTATTGGTTTGTGTGTAACTATTTTTTCCTCTGCAATATTTTGATGTACTGGACACTGGAGAACAAACACTTCATAGCCCCACATTCATTTTCTCTTTATTGGTATAATACAAAAATACTGTACCACACTGAGCCGAACCTTGAATTATATTAGGCTTTGTTTACGTCTGGCAAGGATATATTTTCTCTCACAACTAAAGAGATTAATTTGATTTTGTTCATGTCTGTCAAGGATACATTTTCACTTATCACTAAAGAGATAAATTTGGCTTTCTTTATGTCTGCCAAAGATACATTCTCACTTATAACTAGAGATCTCCGGGGTCGAGATTCTGGAGAAAGGACATGACTTTTGAACCTGTCTATGATGTGCATGTATTTCAAAGAAGAAGCCATGTTTACTAATATATAAACTCACTGATATATATACTTACCGATATAAACTTATTTCTGTATATTTATTGTATCACTTTTGTGGAACTATACATTATTACGTTGTACACCCACGGAGGCTGTCCCACCCTCCTATCTTCAAATTAAGTTTTGTATTTTGCTTTACGACAAAAATACTCCTGAATCATACTCAGTAATTATTGATTATACAGGTTTTGTTTATGTCTGCTAATTAAGGGCAGATGTATTATTTATCTATCTATTCATTATTTATTGTATTGTTTTTAGTTCCTCCGTAGACCTCCATCAACCTTGAGAAATACCTCCAAGGCTCCAAGGTTCACTATTGCTCACCAGGTACAAAATGGACACCTAAATGACACGAAAGGTCTTCAGATTGACGATGAAATGGGGCGAAAGGTTTTACAATAGCCAAACTAATGGGCCTACGTCTCAAAAACTCAAGGGAATGGGGCAAAACATGATGGAGAAGGGGGTCCATAAAATTCACGCCCTTATGGCAATGTTTTCACTTATAACCCAAGTTGAAGTTACGGAGGTAGGACACAACTTTTGGCCGTGACTGTACATATATTTTTAAGGGGGCCCACCTCGTTTTTTGTACTCTCTTTCTCGGTTATATCCATTCGGCCCTGTTCAGCCAACTGTTTTAAGATGTTTACCTCCATCCAGGTGACGATTTTTTTTCTTTCTGGCGATTGGTAGCGAGCCAGCATATTTGTTTAAATGATTTTGACAGCAGGCTAAATTTGTACATTTTTCGATAGAAAAATGTCTCCGGCGAAGCCGTATTTCTCCATACAATGCTGGCTCGCTATCGCTCACCAGGAACAAATCGGCACCTGGATGGGGATAAACGTCTTAAAACAGTAGGCTGAATGGGGCCGCATGGATACAAGCCAGAGAAAAAGAGAAAAGAAGAAAACAAAAAAACAGGTGACCCACCTTAAGCTGCCATACTACTGTTATGTTAATTATCATTATTTTAATCATGTTTTAATTAACTTCGAAAAACATTATATGATCAATATAAAAGTACTGATAAACTTTTAATTTCCATTATATAATCACAATTGATTATTTATTGATGCTAGGTGAGCTGTGAAGCAGTCTTTTATCTGGTCATTTAATAGACTAATTATCAGATTCAGAAAACTACAGGAATTTAAAATGAGGCTCAAATTTAAAATGTGTAGTTGTTTTAGGAAATGACTCCACCAATCGTATCAATGAATAAAATATAAATTATGGTTTTGTCTGTATTACCCTTGTACTTGTAGATTTATTATATAATAGCAATGTAAACTAGTATTATAAAAGATGTAGAACGCCACAAAATGTCTGAAATACACACACACACACACACATACAGATACAATACACACTCACATAGATGCAATACACACACACACACACACACACACAGATCCAGTAAGACACATACTCATACATACAAGAATATAATTACATGTTTTCAAATTACATTGGTTTGAATGTTTGCTAGCATTAAACGGGATGTATTCTATACGCAACTGAAAGTGTGTGTGAGTGTGTGTGTTTACGCGACAAAAATATATATAATTGGAGAGGAAAAGTTGAAAATCATCATGTTTGGAATACATAATTTTAAAGATGATGTATTTATCATTGCACGGTGGGCATATAGGGTAAAGAAATATATATTTTAAATATAAGAAACTAGCCGAGCTACCTGCAGCCTATGTGGATTAAAGAATAGTGCTATTATCCCGAGTGCTTCACTTTGATAATAAACTTTACGGTAATCACATACCTACTAATAACAATTATACTGTACTATATATATATATATATATATATATATATATATATTATATATAAATATAAAGAGAGAGAGAGAGAGAGAATTAACGGATGCTGTAGTGAGGATAACAAATTTAAGAGAAACACAATAATAGTTGAGACACAATAAACTGCATATTTATAGATAATGAGATTGTTTTGACAGATGTACGGGTAGAGTGAACTAGTGGAAGAATACATGAGAAGTGCAAATGGATATACCTGTACTGTCAGAATCAAAGGTATAACGAACATGAGCGACTACAGGTGACAGTCGGGTATAGGTGACCAAAATATGGCTTCACTAAATAACAAAATATGTGTAGATGCGGCGCTGGGGGACCTCACATCCAGCTATTGTAATGCGCCGTGTAAAACAAAAATGCTAAAATGATGTGTCTGTGTCTCTCTGTGTCTGTGTGTGTTAATAGGATCATATGTGTGGAAAAAAAGCAAAATAGATATGTTTGGTGTGCTAGGGGACCAAC
Source organism: Lithodes maja (assembly GCA_037953745.1). Lineage (NCBI taxonomy): Eukaryota > Metazoa > Arthropoda > Malacostraca > Decapoda > Lithodidae > Lithodes > Lithodes maja. Next base: position 11,350 of record JBAKBP010028444.1, read on the forward strand.
AGGCAGATGGCTGCTCTCGGGCAGCACGTTGTTTGTAAAGCCCTTACCCTTACACACACACACACATATATATATATATATATATATATATATTTGTATTTGTTTTAAGCCTAGTTCACACATGCCCGAGTGTCCACAAGTCCACAGTCGTAGACACTCGAGCAAAACTGAGCCCGAGTGTGCAATATTCCACGAGTAGCCACGAATGCATGGCGAGTGCACTCGTGGCACTCGCGGTCCTCCACGAGTCACTACGAGTGTGCTGCGAGTGTACTGAGAGTGGGGGAAAATTTGAATTTTAGTGGTAATTTTCGGATCACGAGTAGCTACGAGTAGCTACGAGTCACTACGAGTATTCACGAGTCACTACGAGTCACTGAGAGTTACCACGAGTGTCTTGATGTTGAGATGACTCGTGGACACTCGTGATGACTTGGGCAGTTTTTGACCACAAAGTTTTGTTCGCGAGTTGCCGCGAGTGTTCACAAGTTTTTCACGAGTAGTTACGAGTCACTACGAGTCACTACGAGTCTCTGAGAGTTGAGGTTGAGATGACTCGGGGCCCAGATTTTCATGCAGGGATGAAAATTTGGCTCCCTGAGCCGAGTTCCCACGAGTATCCACGAGTCTCCCACGACGTTGCCCGAGTTCCCACGACAATGCCCAAGTCATTACGCGAGTCCCCGCGACTGTGGAATCGTGGAAAACTCGGGCTCGGACTCGGGCATGTGTGAACCATGCTTTAGTATGGCCTGTACGTAGTTACTGTAACTGAATTAAGGTAAGCCTTCGTGATTATAGTACTTTCTATTCAAAGCATAGGTATAATGGATTGATACCTGTGCTTACATGTATGGAATGATTACAGACAGTAATGGGACACGACAAAAGAAAACTTTATTCCCTTGTAAAGACCGGCGAACTAAGCGGGACCGACCCGCTTCTTTTTTTCTTTCTGGGTAGTAGCCATTCGACCCCATTCAGCCTACTGTTTTAAGACGTTTATCATCAACCAGGTGTCGATTTACACCTGGTGAGCGATAGCGAGCCAGCATATTTTGGAATATGTTTTAGACAGCTGACTTAATTTGTAAAAAATTTTGGTAGAAAAAATGTCTCCGGCGAAGCCGGATTTCTCCATACAATGATGGCTCGCTCTCGCTCGCCAGGAAAAAAATCAATGGGGAGAAACATCTTAAAACAGTAGGCTGAATGGGGCCGAATGGATAAAAACTCAGAGAGAAAAAGTAGGTCGGTCCCCTGGACCACCGCTTGTATCCTTGCCAGCCACGTTCTGGGCTAGACTAGCCTCTACCTCCCTACGTGTATGCCCTTGCTGCCTTGATATCAACACACATAAATAAAGTTGAGAAAAGTTATAACTAATGTACCACCAGACAACAATGGCATCAATTCATTGACGCTCCTTTAGGCTTCGTCAACGACTGACCAAAAGTTCTTCGTCCACAACTGGTACTTCAACACTTCATCCATGATAGCTAAATACATTTTCATCATCACATGGTTGTCGTCCTTCAACCACGACTGGGTTAATGATCGTTTCGTCCACGAATGGCGATCCAGCAATACAAGAAAAAACTGCACAGCATCACTGAGAAAGAAAGAGCCTACAACACACAAGTTTCAATTTTACCTGGGCACACAGACTCCACCAGCTACACCTCATTCGACTATTAAATATAGCTTCCACCCCTTTGATTTCAAGAGATCCTTCCTGAACTGCAACAATTAGTCTTATAGTAGCAAAAATGTAATGATGAAACGTATTATCGTATTTTGAAGGGGTTAAGAAGAAATGGATTCGATGCAAATCCACCCCTCCTACCTCGAGTAATACGAAAATGTTAATACACCGCTATGTGGAAAGGACTTTGAAGAACAGAAAAAAGGAAGGGTTCATCTCGATTAATCAGTCATTAGTCACATCAAAAGCTACAGTATGCGTTGGTGATTATGTTATCACTTTATTACTTACGTTTTGCATAAATTGAACAGTGAATAAGATATGTCACTTAATAAAAGTGCCTTTGGGTACAAACAAAAAGTGGGAAATAATGTTTCGTCAAAAATCCCGAGGCGGTAAACTAAATCATTGTTAGTACATGCACGATATAACTACACCCAATACTCCCCAAATAAACTTAGCCTCCTATGCAGATGACATAACACTCACATGCACACACCATGACCCAAGAAGAGCAACAGATCTCCTTCAACCCTATCTCAACACACTACATGGCTGGTGCACTACAAACAGACTTAATCTAGCCCCAGCCAAATCCACCGCAACCCTGCTCACAAGCTGGACAGGTGAACACGAATACATCCCTCAACTCACCATAAACAACACACCCCTAACACATACACACACACCCAAAATCCTAGGAGTAACATATGATACTCATATGACATTCAAACAGCACACCACAAACATTAAAAAGAAACTGACACCCAGACTTAACGCCCTCCGGTCACTTGCTCACACAAAATTTGGACACAACAAAGAAACTACCACCACAGTATATAAACAATACATAAGATCAGTAATGGAATACGCAAGCCCAGCCTGGGCTTCTAACCTAGCTGAAACACATCATAAGACCTTACAGACGATTCAAAACAAAGCCCTGAAGATCATTACAGGCTGCACAGCTACTGCACCCACAGATCATCTACATCAAGAAACCAAAATCCTCAAAGTCAAAGACCATCTGGACATGAGAGGCACTCAATTCCTGGCAGCAGCCTCCACGAACCAAGACCACCCACTAAACTACATGGCAACACACCCACAGACACCAAGAAATATCAAAACAACACCCAGCACACGGTATCACACACAATTATTGTCCTCTCTCCCTCCCTGCCCACCCCGAACCAACTTCCAGAAGCACATCCATACTCATATCTCTCGCCAATCCATCCACTCACTCACAGACAACACGCAGCTGCATGCACGACCTCCCGAAATCCATCCTTCCGAATCCTCCCTCCCTCGCGAGGACAGAGTCCACCTGGCCAGGCTGAGATGCGGACACCATCCAGCTCTCCTGAGCTATCAGAAGAGACTGGATGACTCCGTTGTCGACGCCTGCCCGGGATGTAACACAGCACCCCATACCATTAAACACATCATAGAAGAATGCATTTCACACAACCACTTACGCCAACAACACAACCTACACTCAATGAGAGCTCTGTGGGAAAGCCCGATCGTGGCCGTGGCCTTCCTCAGGGACTCGGGGCTGTTCGGCCAGGCAGCTTAGGGAACAACAACAACAACAACAACAACTAATACAAAGAAATATAGATCATGCCTCGACACAATACGAACTATTTCAGTTCCTGAAAATTAAGAGAAATTTAAATACAAAAATACACATAAGTTCTGTTCCTCGTCGTGATCATATGTATGAAAGTAAAATAGTATAAATTAATTGCTAGCGTGTTTTATTTAAATCATGAGTTGACTAATTAGAGGAGTTAACCACTGCATAAAAAATACACTCGTAATTCAATCATGCGCATTATATTTCTACGTACAAGTTCACAGAGAAGAACTGAACTTAAGTAGGCAACTGTACAGGAGCTAGGTATATAAACAAAGGAAACCCACTAACCAGACTCCACCATGAATCTTGGTGCGTCAATGAACCTTGCTCTTGCCTGGGTATGAACATGGATATAGGCCAAGTGGATGCAGGAATCACTCTCAGCTTGGCCTTGGTGCTGACAGTCGCAGCTCAATTGGCTTCATTTTACGCCAGCCCGACCTTGACAGTCACTGGTTTAGGCTACACTGGAGAGGATTATGAGTTTGAAAGGAGTAATTAAAGTGTCCAGACCCATATAAAGGTATATGGATAGGGATTTACTTATCTAATACAAGGTTAATTACTATCAATATACCTAATGATCTTATATACATTTTTCACCCTTTATTTTTTACACAGTGCAGTTCCTGTGAGGTTTTCTGTACTGATGTGCAGTTGCAGCAGTATCACTAACACGTCCAAATATGCTTGATTGGTCTGATTCAAAACAATCTGTTGATTATGTTTGGTCAATGTTTCGGTAAGAGTGTGTTCAATGCTTCATTTGCGATAATCTGAATGCTCAAACTGAATGATACACAATCATATAGCCCTACTATTGTAAAATTATATTATATTCGTGCTACCTCCACCAACGAAGTTGGACGGACGGTATGTGTTTGCCTCCGTGTGTCTGTTTGTGTTTGTCTGTAAACAAGATATCTCGTAAACTTATATACCGATGTTCACGAAATTTGGTGGGCAGATAGGATATGCGCTAAAGAAGAAGTTATTCCATTTAGGAGGCGATCGGTATAGCAAATACCTCTGTCAACGTAGGTAGAGGTATTCACTCTCCCGAGTGCCCCTCTGGTTTATTATATGTTTGAAATATAATCCATTAATAAGAGTATGACAAATATTTAGGATTGGTCACAGTGGAGGTGTATTTGGTTCGCGTCCCTCGCTAAATATATATACCGATAAACAATATGCATTATATATAATGCATATTTATGAATGAAGCCTTGCTAACAATGTTAAACACTAAGTTGGCAGCAAATCCTTACATCACAAATATAATAATAACTGAACATAATTGGTTATCAGTAGTGTGTGGGTTGGGACTAAATAACTTATGCTGTGTCCTCACGATGAAGATAACTGCACCAATCGTGAGGAACTGTGAGGAGAAGGATGGACTATGCTGTCAAGGTTAATTTGAACCCAGTATGCTGTATTATTACATTATAATATTATACGTTTACGGATACGTTAAGAGCTCGCTGAGGGCCGCTCTCGGGCAGCATAATGTGGTGGGGTCATGCAGGGGATTACTGGTTAGGGACAGGTTCGGGAAAGGATTAAGAAGATAAATTTAATATATACATAGCATAATAATAATTTACGCAACTATTAAAATGGCTAAAAAGCTAGTACCAATCCATGCAAAAAAATAAAAAAATAAATAAGATAAAATAAACATACACAAAGTAAGTATTGTGTAACTACTTTACATTATTCCATTTTCTTTTCATGTGTATAAACCGATGAAAAGAAAATGGAATAATGTAAAGTAGTTACACAATACTTATGGAAACCAACTTGACAGTAATAGCTTGCAGAGTGTTCTATCTTTTCTCACATACGTCATTAGTGTTCCGTATTAAACCCGTCCCGTCTGTAACGGGACGTTTTATTTGTTTTTTCTCTATCTATATTTAGAAGATTGCTTGCAGGTTAAGGAGGATCTTTAGTAGTAAAAATGGTCAAGTAAGATAGTTTGAAACCTGTTGGAGGCCTTATTTACATTGAATACAATCGTCTAATGGTAGCCAGAATAAAGATAAAAGGACGGCACCGGTACTAAAGGGGTTTACTATCTTTGCTTCCATGGAAGTCATGTCAAAATTATTGGATACAATATTTTTCACCGAGGAACATTGTACATAAATATAATTAATCAATATTTATATTCAAGGATAATAAGGGTCAATATAATGATAAATCGAGTATAATGATAGTGATTTACCCTTGATATTTATAAATGTCTTCCTATTATTAAAATATACCATTTGTCATTCCAAAATGAAGTGTTGGCAACCAATTTAGACAATCCAGAGTTACTAAACGTTGCTCATTGATTCTTTTAACGATTCTACAAATTTTAAATATGGACTTAATGGGAAATTTGTATATATTAGTTATATATTTATTATAATTTTAGCTTCTTCCTTAAAACTCCATCAAGCATAAAGAATGACTCCAAGATCCCTCTTCGAGATACATTTGTGCATTTTCTGGTAGAAAAAGGCCACGGCCGAAGGCCGATTCCTCTTAAATTTCAGACTCTCTATTGCTTCCCAGGAAATTAAAATCGAAGTTTATATGGCACGAAAGGTCTCAACACCGCCATACTAATGAGGCGAATGTCTTAAAATCTCAAAAGTAATAAAGCTAATCATGCAGGGGAAGGGGGTTCGTTCTCTCTCTCTCTCTCTCTCACACACACATCGCAATAGGTGGTACAGTATTTTTTCTCTCGCTCTGCCTTTGTTGTGTGCAGGGTTTTATTGATAAGGACATTTTAACCACCGTATTATTCCCACTTTGATCCGTAGAAAAGAAATCTTATCCATTTTAATGAAACCGTACGGAATAAGGGTTTGGTCTGTGCGTGTGTACTGTGTGTGTGTGTGTGTGTGTGTGTGTGTGAGAGAGAGAAATTGTGTATGTAGAGGGAGTGGGGAAGATGTAAAGAGATTCCCATGTATATATGTTGAATTTACGTATGTGTATAATAATAATAATAATAATAATAATAATAATAATATACGGTTTATTTCAAGCCGGCAGCCAATGGGGCTGAAAATACACAGACTTAACCTAGAACTTATCCTAAGGGATCAACAGACCGATCCTAGCTGCTAACGAGAGCGCCTACATACTCCCGAGGGAGTAGGACGTGGGCAGGAGATTTTGTGGGTCCCCCGAGGCGGTCCGTCCAGACCTTGCCTTCACGGCCAGCGAAAGTTTTTGAGAGAACTTCCCCCTGCCGGCGCGTGGGATCGAACCTCCGACACCAGAGCTAGCGCTCCCAATACAGTGTACTAAGTGCGCTCGGCCACCGTGACCGTGTGTGTGGGTGTGTGTGTGTGTGTGAAACAAGGTGGGGGGGAGGGGGGGGGGCACAAACAAGGAAGATTCAGTAAAACCGCAAATATTGGGAGATAATACATAAAATATACTACAAAAACATGAAGGTTTCTCTTTATTACATATTCGCTGTCGAGAAAATACATGTCATTAAATAACTAAATATAAATAGGACCAATAACTATTCCTCAAAGTCATATCAGCAAATAAATAAGTTAGCAGATAACAAGACAATAACAAAGTAACAAAATGAACGACTATGTAACAATCCTAATTCAACAAATAAATTAACAACGGTGCGACAAAACAAATGAACGTCAGCAAAGTTTATACAATTAAATAAATTAAATATAACAGTTATGGCAAAAACTATGTGAACTAATGGAATAACAAGTAAATGGACGCGAGTGGAAAATAAATAGATATAATAAATAATGAGTCTTGGTATATTGGTGGCTATGATACTTCACTTAATCAATCAATCAATCATTCAATCAATTTCTCTCTCTCTCTCTCTCTCACGTAAATTTTAATAACCCACAACAAAGCTTTCATATACATTATTAGAAATATGAAATATCCTCTAACAATGCCAATATTATTTTATTTGTTTTTCCCAATTCTTTACCTTCATTATTGCTATCATGTCTTCATTAATTCATTATCAATTCCATCAAAATCTTCACTCTGTATCTGTATTACCATTTTTTACCATATTACCATATTACGCTTAGTAGGTTATATTCTAGTATATATATAGCATGTCATCGTAGAAGAAATATTCAAGTTCATTAACCCTTTCCCTGTGGGAAACGTTCCCGAACGCCATGGCAATTTACAGCAATCTACAGACTTTTAAAGCCTGTAGAATAGAGTGCAAGGAGCGGGAGTGTGACAGGCCAGGCCACACGTCCTTCTCCCAGCCAGGCAGCCGTGGCACTGAAGGCTCTGAGTCAGAGTCTCGCTAGATATACAGTGCTGGCAAAGGCAAATATAGCGAGACATTGGCGAGAATTGCTCATTTTAGCAAATGTCTATGGTAGCACTGCGGGTGAACCCTGTGAGCTACGAAACTAGTTTTGGTGTCATTTTGATGCTATTTTCTTCTAGTTTTCGGCTGAATACATTTAATTTCATTCAGACACTTGCCTAATCAATCAGGAGTGCCTGAATGAGCCCTAATATGGTGGAAACTGGCGGAAATATGCCCGCAGAGAAAGGGTTAAGGGGGAATAGTTCACTTTTTGGTCGATTTGTTCATGTATTGATTATGTTTTCTAGTTTCCTCCCTAGACCTCCATCACACTTAAATAAAATATCCATTAGATCCCCCTTCTAGATTAATTTTTAAATTTTTCGGTAGAAAAGTGTCCCGGCCGAAGGCCGATTTTTCCAAAATTACACTCACTATCGTTCGCCAGGAAAAAAATTGACACGTAAATTGCTCGAAAGGACTTAATATTGACAAGGAAATGGGGCGGAAGGTCATGAACTCAACAAACTAATGGGGCTAAACATGAGAAAGAAGGGGGACCAAAAAAACAACCCATCTCCCCTTAAACAATATGGAATTATATAATACTTGAATAACAAATTGGTTGTTGTTGTTGTTCCCCAAGCTGCCTGGCCGAACAGCCCCAAGGCCCCGAGTAAGGCCAAGGCCATAAACGAGCGCCCCCACAGAACCCTCCCTGCCGACCACAATAAAGCCTGGGTGACCGAAGCCACTCCATGGCGGGGGGCTGAGAGGGTGCGTAAACGCCCGGGAAACCAAAGCCCCACCCAGGGCCCTGTGCCCCTCAGCAATTATGAAGAGAAAGTTGAGGGGCAAAGGAATAATGTGACTCTTGGTAGATTGGGAGGTCAATCCACGGAAGAGACGCCGTCACTCGAGATCTAGAAAATATATAAGTAAAAGGAACAGTCAGAGTAAGCTATGGGTATGGCAGAGATCACTCAGGTCTCACTCTGATAGACCAGCCCATCACCAGTAACAAATTGGTAATGGTGATGGGCTGGTCTATCAGAGTGAGAGCCGAGTGATCTCTGCCCTACCCATAGCTTACTCTGACTGTTCCTTTTACTTGTATATCTTCTAGATCTCAAGTGACGGCGTGGATTAACCTCCCTACTGCCAACCTAGAGGTTGACAGATTGGGAACCAAAGCGTCACATTTTTCCCTTGCCCCTCAACTTTCCCTTCATAATTGCTGAGGGGCACAGGGCCTTGGATGGGGCTTTGGTTTTCCCGGATTTTCCGCACCCTCCTCAGCTCCCTGCCTTGGAGTGGCTTCGGTCACCCGGGCTTTGTTAGTGGTAAGCAGGGAGGGTTTTGTGGGGGCGCTCGTTTATGGCCTTGGCCTTGCTCGGGACCTTAGGGCCTGGGGAACAACAACAACAACTTCCCAAACATTCTGGATAAGCTTTCAAACTCTTATATTTTTCGGAACAGCAATTATTATCACATTCAAACTTCACTTACTAAATTATGGATAATTATTCAAACTGAAATATTAGAACACTCAAATATCAATTGAGTCTCATTCCTTAAGTCACATATAATCACAAAACTCAGTAACCAAGATCATTATAAGCGATATGATCTTTCTTCTAATATTTCACAATCTCTCCTCAATTATTCAATTATTCAATCACACAAACTTACCTATAAAAAATAAAGTACCTATATTCTATAATGCAAATATGTAAATCAATAATAATTTATTCTGTCTCGTGTTATAGTCTTGGATATGAAGCTCATTTACCAATCTCCTCATATTTTTTTTTTATTTTTTTCTATATTCCAACTACTCCCTCTCGGGCATAGGCTGAGAGCCTGTACAGTCCACCGCTCAACACGGTGAAGCCCGTGAGGTCTTGTTCCAGTCTGGGGAGCGAGACATGCGAAGCATCCATCATGGCTCGAAGCAGCTCCATCTCTGAAGCGGCTGGTTGCTTCGTTCAAGCGCTTCACGGTCTCACCCTCCAGACTCAGACCCTCACTCTCAGAACGCCACCTATTGAGCAGTGAACTCACTATACTATACTATATACTACATTCTGTCTAACACATTTTCAAAATTATGTTTAACTACATAATCCAAATTCCTAACTGAACCTTCATGTTATCATACAAATTACTACCAACAATGCTACTATCCACTTTGTTTTCAAACTTCGTCCTTTATTATTGCATGTAAAAGAAAACAAAAGTGACAATCATAAAGCCCATATCTATGTGTATCCATTATATTCTCACCGGCAAGGTTTAGGTACTGTACCTATTGTAATTCTCCGCAGCGAAACTGAATCACATGTATTTTATCACTATAATACTCTTCTTTTACTTAACCAATATGCATTATTATTTTTCATCTAAAATCAGCCTATCACCAACGGGACCTAAAATTGCGATCATACACATTTTTCTTAATTAAACAAACACCAAAATCTAACTATAAAAACAGCCTTTCACAACCCCAATTTTAAAATTACATATATGAAATTGCTACTAAAATCTCGTTTTTCATTACACAGGCTCACAGATTTACATCTAAAACCAGCGATTCACAAACTGCAACTGTAGTTCAAATAGCTATCATACTCTCATCCTTTGTTTTCTTCTTTAACCTATTCTGTATAACATGACTCACTCTTTCATTTTATTCTGGTTATTATTACACAATATTATTTACATTAGAAGGTATACCTGTTGTTAATGCAGATAAATATCACCCACTCAATACCTAGTGGGCCTACCAGGGCCGAGTATAATCCTCAAATGTTAGCCAGAAAATAGTGTAATAGGCATCCTAGTACTGAGTGTTAAACACACACACAGTTATATATCCAATATCAGCTTATCACAAATCGCAAGTCTACAACTGGAACTTTTTCAAATTCTTCATTCCTCTGCCGAAGAAGAAATCTGTAATTGAAAAAAAATTGTATGTTTAGTATGAAAGGGGGAACTTGTGCTGAATGGCCGACCCGAAAGTATCAACTTTGGCAGTGAGGAGGTGAACAATTTTTGCTAGGAGATACCATATTTGCTGGTGGTGTGGACAAAGCCACCACTATCGCCATGGTTAGATGTGGCTTGGAAAAGTTGAGAGACCTGCTACCACGAAGAGACTTCCACTCTTTTTGAAAGGAAAGGTGTACTGCAAGATAGGTTATCTAATGAGGAGTTGAAGAAACGGTTAAGTATCAAGAGTATCAATAATAATATGAGTACAAGCAGGCTAAGATAGATTGGACATGATGAGAGGATGAATGAACTAAACTGGGTGAAAAGATGGAAATCCGTGAACATGGAGGGAGCTACACAGAGGGATAGATCTAAAAAGACTTGGGATCAGATCATACGATTTGATCGGGAATTTTAAAACCCGACAGGTAAGTCCACTCTGAATAGGGCTGTCTGAAATGCCGCCTTTAGGACGTGAGACTGAGACCGCATCTCATGTGAAACACTTGGTCTTTAGTTATAATGTATGTACATATATTAAATAGGCACACAAATCTACATAAAAATATACTATCGCTCATCATAACTGAAACTGTAATCATACACTCTTCTCTTCGTTCAAAAGGCACATATTAATACATCACTATTATCAATCCGTCACAAACCATTACAGAGTCATGCTCTTTTCTCTTCATATATATTTAATTCTTTCTAAAGTAGCCTTATCACAAACCCCAAATAGGCACACTATAATCACCTTAACTCGTTTGTAGCTCAGGAATGTATTGAATGTAAGTTCTGTAACGCCCTCTGACTGTACTTACAGCAACATATTTCTTCTCTTTAATAAACAGGCATACAATTCTCAGATGAACCTCAAATGAACAGGCACATATATTCAAGTCTATAATTACCATATTTAATTCTAAGCGTAGCATTACATCGAGGAGTGAATTCAACAGCACCTTCTAGTAATAGAAATAATATTACTCTGGTCTGTTATTTCCCAAAACCACCAATTCTTCCAAAGAAATTAACTAGCACTTGAATAACGCTAGAACAATGCAGAATCATGAACAGTGAAACCACAAAAAAACTGCAACCACAGAAGTGGCACCAAATATAATTTGTAATCCTCCATCACAGCACCACTTAAAAGATCACAGCTTTTCAGGCAGAGAAGCATCTTGAACTTCCTCTTAAAAATTGGCAGGTAAGACTCAGCATTCAACTATATGAATACAATTACCATCATTCCCTCTTTTCTTCATTAAACAAACATAAAATTCTGCGGTGCCCTATGGCTATACTTGGGCTTACAGATGTAAGGCTGTTTTCATCGAAGCAACTACATTACAGTCATCAAATTGCTATCATATACCCTTTCTTTTCATTACACAGACACACAAATATACATAAAAAAATCAACTTATCACAATAAGATCCCAAGGATCATTCTAATCCTGGGAGCGCGTCAAGGGGTGAATTCTGCGGCACCCTCTGACTATACTTGGGTTGACAGGTACAGCCGGACTCCACCAACACATAGTCCTGGCCAGTGAGGGTGACGGGGCCCAGGGGAATCACGAGGAACAGGTACGGTACGTAGGTCTGGACACACTGTCCTTGGATGATATCACATTCTTTACTCCTGGAAGAGATAACAGAGTATGAACAAAATATACAGCACATAGGTAGATATTTGTATGCATCATGAAAAATATCACATTGTTTTGGAAGGTATAGCACATCAGTAAAATATTTGGAAGAAAAGCGGATAATTAACTTGGATAGATTGTACTTTGTTTCTGGAGGATATAACACACCCTTAGCCAAGTATTAGGAACTTAGAGCAGACAATTGCATCTTCAGAAATTGTCACTTTTTCTGGAGGGTATACTGTATATAATCAGCAAAATATCAGAAACAGGAGTTGACAAAGGTTTATTGAGAGTCATCATTTTGTTTCTGGGTGGAACAACACAGCTAAAGTAACATGTTGGGCACAAAAGTATGGAATTGTATCTTATCAGTGTTCACATTTTTGTATCTGCAGGGGAGATTGTAAATATATTAGCACAGATTCTTGAATAATGAATATCAAGTTTCCAAATTCATTTTTTCTAGATAGGAAAAAGCAGATCCTAAATATAATACTGTATTAGGTACAGAAGTGGATACATAGAGTTTTAACATTGATCACTTCTGGTAATAACATATCGTGAATGTATTAATTACAGAAGCCGACAACTGTATCCCACGAGTTTCTCATCATCATCATCATCATCATCAAATCTGACGCCTCGCTTCCAGAGGGAGCGCCCCATAAGGGATGGCCATGGCAGAAACTGCCTTCAGGCTCCCAGACATGCCCAGACTGACCCACTCCACAGTGCCATTTCCACTAAGTGGATTAAAACCATGAACACTGAAGGAGCAGACCCAGAGCAGTCCCTCACCCGGAGACTTCTTATTTGGAGTTGCTTGCACTATAAAAACACAGGTAATTTGCAACGGCATGCCCGGAAACTTCTAAATAATGAGAAGAGTGTAACCAGACAACAACATTCTGGCAGACTAGGAGCCAAAGCGTCACATTTTTCCTTTGCCCCTCAACTTTTCCTTCATAATTGCTGAAGGGTATATAGTCTTGGGTGGGGTTTCGGTGTCCCGGGCGTTTCCGCACCTTCCTCAGCTTCTCGCCTGGGAGTGGCTTCAGTCACCTGGGCTTTCTTAGTGGTAAGCAGGGAGAGTTCTGTGGGGGCACTCGGTTATGGCCTTGGCCTTACTCGGGACCTTGGGGCTGTTCGGTCAGACAGCCCGGGGAACAACAACAACACACATTGTCAGCCCAAACCCCTCCCATTCCAAACTAATTTCACTTGCTACAAGACCTCAAAACAAATTTTGCTGGAGTAAATGTGGCAACTTCTAAGCAATAAATACTCGTATATACTGACCACTCAGCAACAAAAATATTACAAGACATTCATCCAAAACCTAATTGTCAATCATTTACTTTCAGACCACAAAGATCACTAGCTTCAGTAGATTAGGAAACTTTTGAATGATAGAGACCACTGACAAACATTATAACTATTTTCAGGTCACCTCCATTGAAAATCCCTCAATCCAGACTTTTTACTCACACTTGCTGCAGCAGGCTGGGAATTTCTGAACAATGGTGACGAGTTGGCTGGAGGGCAGACCGATGCTACATGGGACCCATCAGTGACTAACCAACAACAAAATCGCACTAATTTCTATCCTCAATAATTTCGAACTCCTCTTACATACAAACCTAAAAGATCAGTTACTGCATTAGATCTGGGAGCTAAACAATGGGAAGATAGTGAACAAAAAATACTATAATGCACAATAATACTCTTCTTCCATACAAATCTCACTCAATCTATATTATTTTTTACTTACTTACAGACATCAAAGATGACTTGCTGCACTACATCAGGAAACTTCTTAACAATAGTGAAGAGTTGGCTGGAGGTGAGATTGATGCCATACATGGGTGTTGTTGTATTACCGAGACATTGTGACCTGAATATAACGCTTATTCCTCCAAGCTGCCTCTCAATCCAGACTCTTCTCTCTTACCCACAGACCTCAAATATAACTTGTTGCAGTAGATCGGAGAACTTCTGTGCAATGGTGATTGGTTGGCCAGAGTTGAGACTCTGTTAGTTCAAAAATGGGGATACTTGATAGTAATGAGACATAGTAGTCACTGAGCAAATACAGTTACACTTCTCTACATCCCAAGTGATTGAAAACTCATCCAACTTACTCACAGACTATGCTGATAGCTTGCTGTAGTACCTCTAAAATCTTTTACAATTAGTATGTAGTTACCCCTTGCCAGTTTAAACAAACCCATATTTTTCAATGCAAAATACCTTCACTTACTCACATATATCAAAGATTGCTTGCTGCAATAGATCGAGCCAAGTTCCACTTGCACAGCCCCCTGAAATCCATCTTTCAGAAACCCTCCTTTCCTGTGAGGACAGAGTTCACCTGACTAGACTGCAATGTCGACACCATCCAGCCCAGGTTGTAACAACACTGCATACTATTAACCCGTTCAGTACCAGCAACGGCTCCCTGCCGTCAGTAGATAAATCACTCCCCCAGTCCCAGCAATGGCAGGGAGCTGTCAGTAATATACTTTCCTTGTAACTGCCAGTATCAGGCAGTGCCTGGTACCACGACCGTTTGAGCAATGCTCTAGAGTTGGCAACACTTTGCAGCTTATATGCAAGCCTCTACAGGCTGGGAGAGCCAGTATTCCTCCATCTTTTTAGGTGAGAGGTTGTTATATCTTGCCATTTTGACCACATTGCTTGGGACTGGGGGGACATTTATTACTGTACCCTATGGTACAGTAGGGGTTAAACACATAATGAAAGATTACATAGAACACAATCACCTATGCCAACAGCACAATATACATTCATTGAGAGCCTAGTCGGCCATGACCTTTCTTAGGAGCTCAGGGCTGTTCGACCAGGCAGCTACTAGGATGACTACTATTACTACTTTCACATAATGGTGATAGGTTGGCTGGAGTTTAGACTGTGGGAACTCAAACAATGGGAATACTTTATAGTCCCAACAAGACAAAAAATGTATTCTTTATCCAATTCCTTCTCAATCCAGAATAATTTTACTTACTCGCAGACCTCGAAGATAACTTGCTGCAGTAGATCAGGGAACTTCTGAACGATGGTGACGGGTTGTCCGGAGGTGAGACTGATGCCGTACATGGGAGCCGTGGTGTTGTACCGGCTCTTGCACAGCCTCGCGGGGGGACCAGAGGGACACGGGGTTGGTGAAGAAGAAGAAGTGGAGGAAGATGAAGAGACGGTGGAGGTGGAGGCTGAGGAAGAGGACTTGACGGAGGCAGAAGTGTGGACTAGGTTCTCAGGTGGAGGAGATCCAGACATACTGCGTCCTGCAGAACAAATATATGGTTATCGTTATTGTTTCCCAATTTATTAGCAATTATGCAGGAGCTGGAATAACTAATACACGGCATATTTTTTAAATATATTTTCACAATAATAACTAAAATTGTTTAGTGTTAGAATGAACAAAAAAAGGATGTCTGGAGAGTATATTTCCAGGTGATGAAATATGAGGGTGTTTTGTTACAAAATAGCCATGATTCTAGTTATGTGGGTTTATATTGTCCAGCGTTATGTTCATAGTGCTATACATATCCACATACAAGTGGTTGACATTGTACTGTATCATGCTGCCCAAGACCAGGCTCTGCAGTTCCCTCATTGAGTTAAACTAGACTACAGCAGGTAAGGCTGGGTGAAGGCTGGTCCTATCCAGTGTGAGGTTTGGCATCCTCTACCCTACTTTAGCCGTTTCTGTCTGTCTCTTTTACTGTACTACTTTTCCTTCTAGATGCTGGCGAGATTGCCCGATTGGGTGGCACTGGAAGGGGGGTTGCGGATGGTGGGGGCATTGGCCCGAGGGTGGAAGCCCATAGGATGATAATCCCCTCCCCCGCTGCCCTCTCAGAGATAGATCTCATCTCTTCCTGGCCCCTTTGGGGGCCCAAGCATCCGGAGCGGCTTCAGTTTACCGGACTCGGGACTGATCGGCCAGACAGTCTGGGGAACTACAACAATAAAAACAACAGCAGCAGCTAAGCCCTTATCACACTAGAATGTTTTCCCTCAACCAGGCAGATTCTGTAATACATATGCACAAGAATTGTGTTCCATGTAATGATCTCTCTCTCTCTCTCTCTCTCTCTCACCAGACATTATATTGACCTGTTGCAACATTATGCTCATGCTGTACAAGTATTATTATCAAAAATTGTAATCCACCAAAACAAATATTATAAAATGTCCATTGCACACTACACCACATTTTTACATTTCTCCATTTATTATGAGCGACAGAATGAATTACTCCCGTGACTAAACTACTA
The DNA here is from genome assembly GCA_037953745.1 of Lithodes maja. Taxonomy (NCBI): domain Eukaryota; kingdom Metazoa; phylum Arthropoda; class Malacostraca; order Decapoda; family Lithodidae; genus Lithodes; species Lithodes maja. The sequence goes on from JBAKBP010028444.1 coordinate 27,998, forward strand.
CACACAATTAATTGAGAGCAACACTGGAAGGGGAGGAGAGAAATATATATATGTTAGTGTGTGTGACTTTTACTGTAAATCGGTGTTGCTGTTGTTGATGATTGTGTGGGTAAAGGTGTGTATGGGTGGGTGTGGGTATAGGTGTGTATGGGTGGGTGTGGGTATAGGTGTGTATGGGTGGGTGTGGGTATAGGTGTGTATGGGTGGGTGTGGGTATAGGTGTGTATGGGTGGGTGTGGGTATAGGTGTGTATGGGTGGGTGTGGGTATAGGTGTGTTTGTGTGGGTGTGGGTATAGGTGTGCATGGGTGGGTGTGGGTATGTGTGTATGAGTGGGTGTGGGTATAGGTGTGTATGGGTGGGTGTGGGTATAGGTGTGTATGGGTGGGTGTGGGTATAGGTGTGTATGGGTGGGTGTGGGTATAGATGTGTATAGGTGGGTGTGGGTATAGGTGTGCATGGGTGGGTATAGGTGTGTATGGGTGGGTGTGGGTATAGGTGTGTATGGGTGGGTGTGGGTATAGGTGTGTATGGGTGGGTGTGGGTATATGTGTGTATGGGTGGGTGTGGGTATAGGTGTGTATGGGTATAG
>JBAKBP010028445.1:0-28588 GCA_037953745.1 Lithodes maja
AGCCTTTGATGGAGAAATTGGTATGAATGAGAGAAATTCAAGACATCAGAGAGAGTTGTGAAGGATGAGTGATGGGGAATGTGAATGTACGTGTGGTGGATAGATAGATACATAGATAGATAGATAGATAGAGAGAGATAGAGTTAGATAGATAGATTATATAGAGATATATAGATGGATGAATGGATGGATGGACAGATGGATGGATATGGATGGATGGACAGATGGATGGATATAGACAGACAGACAGATAGATAGATAGAGAGAGAGAGAGTGAGATAGAGAGAGAGGTGTCAGGGTATATAAGTGATGATAACGGGTGTGATGTGAGAGAGAAGGGATTGGGTTGAATGGCATATGTGACAGAGAAAGCCAATGTCATACTGAGAAAGCCACTTAGAAGGGAAACGTGTGAAAGCTAGATATTAACAAAGATAACTGAGTTGGTGGTGTAATGATTTAGATGCTTATGTTCTGGGTGTGGTGTCCCGTGTTTGAATCCCGGGAGGACCATATGCTTTTATTTTATTCAAGTACATTGGGGTTTGTAATTGATGATTAATGATAAGAACGGGGTGTTACTTATTATCATACAGAGAACGCGAGAGAAGTGTTTGGTGTTCGAGTGAAGTTAATCCATTCAGTACCGGTGACGTCCTGTTCATTGTATTCTGGCAACCATTAGACGAATGTATTCAGCTTAGGAAGGACGTCTACCCATTAAAAGGCTAAAAACTATCTCAATTAGTTATTTAGCTACTATATATCTTTCATAACCCCTCTTTGGCGGGGCCCGCCTTAAGTCGTACTACAGAACCCCTGCCTAAAGAGCGGGGCCCGCCTTAAGTCGGTGGCGATGTTGAGCACATAATTGGCTCTGAGAGAGAGTCCGAGCGGTGGGAGGAGCGTAGGTTGACTCCGACCGTTCGGCACGGCTCCCGCGCCGGCACTGGCCCCACCTCCACACACATCCACACCCACTACCTCGCTAGACAGGGAATTATGTAAGGAAATTACCGTATTTTAGGGATTTTTCCTTCGTGTTGCACGATCGATCGTTGCAAGACAACCCGTGATCGTAGAAGGATGGTTCAGGTGTCATTGGAAAGCTCAATTAACGCCCTTTCACAGATACATAATTGTATTACGCTCTGGCTCTTGTTTATGCATGAAAAAGAGCACGGAAATAAGCTCTTTAGGGTAAAACTACCCGCTTGGCAGGTAGTAGAAGTTACAGACCTAGCCGCTCGAGGAGTGTTAAGCTGCACAAAATTGTCTATATATAGCTACAATAAAATGTAAAAGACTTCGCTGGTACAGAACGGGTTAATACAAATAGAATATCATTAGGTTCAGGGATATATCGTAACGAGGTCGGTCTATATCAGTGGTCTTCATTGCGCGGCTCGCGAGCCAGTGGAGGCTCGCAATAACCTAATTGGCGGCTCGCAAAAGAGGAGAGAGAGAGAGAGAGAATGTCATCAGTAAGCAGAGAAAAGTCCGAAGTATTAGATATAAACTGCATCATTATGCCGTATCAGACATATCACTTAATAAAATTACTAATGGGAATAGGCCTACTGGCCCTGGCAATTCTTTACTTTTCATAATTATTCAACACAAAGAGAAAAGGAGAAAAGAGAGAGCACCCATTATACAGGAATGATGAGAGAGAGAGAGAGAGAGAGAGAGAGAGAGAGAGAGAGAGAGAGAGAGAGAGAGTAGAACGAGCCTTGTGTACAGGAACTGTACGTGTGGGTTACGTATGTCCAGCGCTCGGCGGCCCATACTCAGCCAGTCTTGTCCATTCACTCGTTTTATTAACACCACATCAGAAAAGTGGGTAATGGTGCCTCGTAAGTTAGTGTTATTTTATGAGAAAAAGACTGTTTCGGTATATGCATGACATTTATGGACCTAAACTCGTATTCCTAAATTTCTTACAAATTCAAACGCTGTATTTTCCACATTTGGTTATTTTTTCACCAATATGTCGTATTCCAGGCAGTGAATTATCCAGGCTATAATCAAAATGGACAAATGTATTATAAAACGTAAGCACACAAAAGAAGATGAACCACCAGAAATACAACCTTCTACAAGTGAATCATGTGTGAATCCTAACAAGAATAGCAGTGACAAATTACAAGTACAGCATGGAGAAAGTAAAAATACAGCTGGCTCATTTCCGGTCATCACAACATTAAATGAAAGTATTTATTTGTTTAATTTATATTAGTAAAGTCAAGAATTTCAAAATTATTTATTTGTTACTAGATAATTTCAATATAATAATTGTTACTAGTCGTTTTCTATAAATCTGTGGCTATGGAAACCCACACAAATATGTAATTTAGTTCCTATATATATATATTGTTCTGCTTATCCTTGTGGCTTATTTGCCTTATGGCTTATGCGGCTCTCACTCTGAATATGTCCTGAATTTTTTGCTCTCTTGAAAAAATTAGTGAATAACACTGGTCTATATGATCTGTGCCCCATGAATACACTGTCCTCTCCCTTAACCCTTAGGCTACCATAGCGTAGTTGGGAATATGTACATGGTTAGATTAGTATCCAATATTCGAGAATGAATAATAAATCGCAGGCTTGTGTATAAAACCTTTAACTGTCTTGATGGTGTAATGGTTAGTGTGTTTAAAAATATGTCTGTGGTAACCCAGGTTCGAATCCCGGTGGATCACATGCTTTCATTAATTTAATTGGGGGTGTTTGGTTTTGGAGTGAAGTTAATAAAACTAGATTAACCCTTTTACTACCAGTGCCGTCCGTTCAACTTTATTCTGGCTACTATTAGACGATTGTATTCAGTTAAAAAAGGGCCTCAGAAATCAACAGGCATCGAACTATCTCATTTAACCCTTTTTTACGACCATATATCCTTTTTAAACTGCACAAAATCGTCTAAATATAGCTAGAATAAAATTAATAAGACGTCGCCGGTACAGATAGGGTTAAACATGCGAGAGAGAAACAAGACATTATAGAGAAAGCGAGATATAATGAGAGGCAGTGTGAACAAATCGTCCTTATATCTCAAAACAAATGGGGCTAAACATAAGGAAGAAGGGAGGATAGCAAAACCAACCATCCTCCCTTAACACCCTATGAGCGGCCTAGGCGGTAATTTATATGTACCGCCCAGCGGGGGGTTTTGGCCATAAATGGGGTTGTTTCCGTGCTCTTTTTCATGCATAAACAAGACCCAAAGCGTAATACAAGTATGTATCCCTGAAAGGGAATAAATTGAGCTTTCCAATGACACCCGAACCATCCTTCTACAATCACTGGTTGTCTTGCAACGATCGTGCAACCGAAGGGCAAAATGGCTAAAATACGGTAATTTTCTTACATTATTACGTGTGTAGCGAGTGAGTGAGGGTGGAGGAGGGTGCAATAAATCTCAGTTGGTCCACGGCGGCCGTGGCAAGCGGTCAGGCGGTAACCTATGCTCCTCCCATAGCTCCGCTCTCTCTCAGACCACATTACGTGCTCAAAATTGCACTCGACAATAGCCGGGTGCCGCCACATAGGCCATATTTATTTCACTCGACTATAGTCGTGTGCCGCCAGTTATGGGTTAAAGAAATGGTAATAATGACGAAAGGCAAAAACGAACATGAGCGAAAATTAATGAGAAACAGGCAGGGAAAAGAATGTAGCAAACACAGGAGAGAGAGAGAGTTACAAGGAATCGTTTGTATGTCAAAGGACTTGCGGTCCATTCCGGAGAGATGTTCGACGTGGAAGGAGAGAGACTGTTTAGTGCACTACTCATTGGAGAATGTGCAAAATACTATCTACTCTCTTCTTGAACTGCTCTACGGAAGAATTGTTTACAACTTCTGAGGGAAGTTTGTTCCAGGTAGAACAGATCTTATACGAGTTAATAGTTTCTATTCGGATATGAAATATAATTTATCTAAAGCCATTGTAACTTTAGTAGCTCCCCTGGTATCCGCTATGTAACCTTATACTTGCAATAACGGTACCGTAGCTATTACTTGCCACCACTCAACTATATTTAATGACCTAATGGGAATCAGAATAAATACCTTAGTCAATCAGCCTGGCATTTATTAATAAAAGTAGGTGTGGAATCAACAGTAGTAATCAGCAGTAGTAATAATTCAATAGGTGGATATGGTGGAGTGGTGAGTGATTCTATAGAAGTCTCAAAATGTGGTCTGAATTTTGGTTGATGAGGTGCCCTAGGAGCAGAGGGGGGACACCTCTTGATACGTGAGTGGTGTGTGGGAGAGTCCATCAATGTCCTCCCATATTGTGGAAAACCACGCCCTATTCAGCGGCCGGTGAGAACAGTGGCCGATCTGACCGGAACCTGTCTATTTCCGTGACCATATTTAGCCCGAGTGTGAATTATGCAGAACATGCAATTCATAGGTGGTGGTGTGAGCTGTATATGTATCAGCAATACACTGATCAGTAGCACACTGATAACTCAGCGTAGAACGTCCGGTAAGGTAACCACAGTCGACAACCAGTGTACAGTCATATTCCAATAGTCTATATCCATCTATCTATTGCCGGACGCCTTACTCCCCTTAATGAGGGTGGCCGTTCACAGAATGCCCCCAAGCGGACCTATTCCCTGTAAGAGGGGCAACCCGAGCCAGTTTACTGAAGGACTTACAGGATTGACCATTCAATTTAGGATCCGTCCGACTCCGAGGCCCTGTGTATCTTGTTACCACTTTTCCTACAGCGGTGTTCGGCTAATCCATCCACTAACCTGCCTTACCCTACGGTAAGCAGTACGGATTTATATCAGGTTTACTCCCCTAGACAGGTTGCCGACCAAGGCTGACGAGTCCCATCCACTCGATTTTTTATAAGGTTGTATCTCCTAGATGGGTAGCCGACCAAGGCTAACGAGTCCCATCCACCCGGTTATGTAACGTTCCAATAGTCACGTTACCAAATATGAAACTAAGATATATCTGTATAATAGTAATGAGGGAACTTAAGTATCAACATACAAATTGTAAGAGATCATCAAAATGTATTTCAGAAGTCGCACACACATTTGATGACCTTGGATGCTTACAAACATACCGACAAACAGCAACACACGCAACAACGATTAAGTCATATTCGCAAAACAACATCCAACAGCAAAAAATAAATAAATATATATTAGAAATGGAACGAATATCAATTTTCACTATTTGCGAATACGAATACGAATAGCGAATATTTCAATCCTTATTTCATCCTTCAAGAACTGGTAATTATGTGTTTATGTCACCAACATACGTTAATTAAATTACTATGGAATTAATTACCAGAAGTTAATGACGATGTGAATGTGTAATTTCTTAAATATCATAAATTAACTGTATGAATTAATGTTTAATATATTGTAAGAGTTCAACCATAGAAAATTTAATAATTAAAATTAAATCCATTCAATTTTCTCTGTTTCCAGTCCTCAGCCCCAATGTTGCCGCGTTTTTTGGTACTAAAGTACCAGATTTGGTAGATTTGACTCTCTCAAGTACATTTTATTAATTTTCCAATAAAATAGTCCATATCTGGTACTAAATACGAAATCAGTGAGGACATATTATGATGGAGTATATTTTAGTGACATGCTATTACATTGGATATGTCTGAAATGGCAATATTGCGGCGGTTCAAATGTCCAGGTCCAGCACACGTTCGTTTACCGGGCAGTGATTCCACTTTAGAATAATTTGGTAGGCCTACTTTTCACTAGTTTGATCTGGTACTATTAAATACAGTTAAGTAGCAACACTGCTCAGTCCTCCTTCATTCCACTTTAGCGGCCCCAACGCACATCTACACTGTTGTTTATTCGTCTGTGTTAACTTTAAAATTTAATATTTAACATGTTTGTATTTTTTTATTCTATTGGTTTCCTGAACATATTCGCATATTTGCAAATAGCTATGAATGGAAATGCGAATACGAATACGAATACGAATATTGACAAACATAGCGAATATTCGGACATACGAATACGAAACGAATATTCGGTCCATCTCTAATTATATATAATAACAGTGGCGTATACAAGAGCGTGAGACCATAGCTCAATTCTAAAATTAGTAAAGTAAGACAACAAAGCGTGGGCGACGGTTCATGAGAGTAAAGGGGGATTGTTGTTGTTTCTGGACCTCCTTCTCCCTCATGTTTAGCCCCATTGCTTTTGAGACTTTAAGACGTTCGGCCCATTAGTTTGGCGATTTTAAGACATTTTTCCCCATTTCTTTGTCAACAATCAGACCTTTCGTGCCAATTTGGTGTCGATTTTTTCCTTGCGAACGATAGGGAGCCGGTAATTTAGGAGGAATCGGCCTTCGGCCAGGACATTTTTCTACCGCAAAATGTACACATTTATCTGTAAGGGGGATCTTGGGGATGTTACTTAAATCTTGATAGAGGTCTAAAGAAGAAAATATAATATTAAATAAATTATAATGTAAAACTTGTAAAATATAAAAACCAAAATCGGGACGACACAATATAAAGGCAAAACAACTTATCAATATTACTATGTGGAAATAACACTTTAGCAGAAAAGAACGCAAAACCACTAAATGAACCAATAAATACACTCATCCCCCCTTAAGTTTCAGACTAGGGGAGCCTTCTCAACTGGACACAGCTGGCCCTCCTCCTCCTCCTCCACCACACCACTCGGGCTGTTATGAGCTATTTCCTCCTCACAACTCCGAGGCAGATTCAACCCTGTCATCTCGGAATTACCTGGGAATTCTTTGTGGTAGTCTGTTTGGTTTATTTTTCTCATTGTGTTTATATATTATTATTGTTTTACGAGACAATAAATAGAGGAAGGAAAACAAAGACAAACAAATAAATAAAGTTAATGTGCCTAACATATATATATATATATATATTTTTTTTTTACGAGACAATAAATAAAGGAAGGAAAAAAAAGGAAAAGAAAAAAGAAAAAAGTGCATGTGCCTAAAGCTTCCTCCATTAATACCATTTTTGTAACAATTGGATTTTGGAAAGCAACGCCAAGGAAGTGAATTCCAGAGAGTAGAAGTTCTGGGGAGAAATTAATTTTGATAAGTGGAGGTTCTACATTGTGGAGGAGAGCGTGTGAATTCATGGGCATTTCCAAATATTTGTCTACGGCTTGTGTATGTGTGTCTGTCTACTCCTTGCATAATTCTCCAACTCAACGAGACAGATAAACGGGCGAGAGAACGCGAAATTGGTCCCGTACCCTGATAATAGGAACTTCAAATGTTGTTTCTGTTCGGGCTCTGGCTCGTGTCGACCACCCCCAGCAATGGGGTATGTGTACAAGTACATACATACATACATACATACATAGATACATACATACATCTTGAGAGAACGAATGCGACTGTTACCATTATTAGCTACCCAACTATATTTAACTATTTTTTAAAATCAACTTCTTGAGGATATGACACGTTTTAGCAGTCTATTTTGGCTATCATTAAACGATTTTATACAGCTTAGGATGAATCTGTGGGAATTAAAAGGGAAAAGACTATCTCAATCAACCCTCTGACTTGCATACACTCTTCCTAATCTGAATAAAATCGTGTAATAACAGCCAGAAAACAGAAAATTTAATGCGTCATCGATCCTCAGAGTGTTAACATAGGAAGATGATCCTACTTCCCCTACTCTCCCCTTACTGGACCATGACTAGGGAAATATTGGTTAACCCCTTCTGTACCGGTGACGTCCTTTTAGTTGTATTCTAGCTATATTTAGACGATTGTGTGCAGTTTAACCCCTTCAGTACCGAACGACGTCCTTTTCATTATATTCTTGCAAATATTAGACGATTGTATTCAGCTTGGGAAAGACGTATACCCATGAAAAGGCTACAGACCATCTCAATTAATCCTTTTACCTCTCGTACATCCTTCCTAAGCTTCATAAAATCGTCTAAATGTAACCGAACTCCAATACAAATAGACGTCCTGGTACAGCAGGGGTTAAGAGGGATCTGTGTTAGTAAAAAGGGTTAAGTGAGATAGTTCGAAGCCTCTTTATTGCTGGAGGCCCTTTGTATACTCAATATAATCGTCTAATAGTAGCCAGAATAATGTTAAAAGGACGGCACCGATACAGAAGGGGTTAATCCAAAATTCACGATATTTAAGGTACTACTTGCTAGATAGTTACTGACTTTATTTGTACATCTTTCTTAACACGAATAACCCCCACATGAAATTAATGAAAGCATGTGACTCTCCCAGGATTCGAACCTAGGATATCCCACAGAGAACTTACACGCTCTAACCATTACAACCATCAAAACGAAATGTATGGATGATTGTATGAACCTAATTAGATAAAGATAAGATGAGACTTACAATAAATATTCTAATAATGGAGGTGAGATCTTGACTCTCATTATCACAAAATGCATTATCATTTAATCATCGAAGGAATATAATTATACTTAGCGACTACATTTATTGGGTCAACATACATATATAATTTACTTGTATAATAGATAATTATCGATTATACAAGTCTATATATCTATCTATCTATATGCTCAGGCCCAATCCCCATTTTGGGGGTAGCCGACTCAAGACAGAGCAAGAACAGGGAAAACACAAAAACAACATAAAACAAAAAATAAGCACAGATAAAAAACACAAACTCACACACATCCAGGTCACCCAGGAGAAGACCCAGAGACCAGGGTTACCAAGGTCGCTCCAGCACTCCCCCGGCCCCTGACCACCCGGAAAGGTTCCGATCTCGGCAGGCAGACATGCAGCGGAGCCAAGGCCACAAGCCCTCCCACCACACTTCCAGGCACACCCTTCATATTAATCGTCCCCCCGGGTCAGGCGCCTGATGGACTATTATCTAGTCGAACTTGCGCCCGACCCCTTACTCCAAAATATTATACAAGTAAATTATAATTATAATTAAAGTTAGCCTCTGTGTCTAAAAAAACCCTTAAAGAAACGTGCTTTGAGAAAAAGTGTTTTATTATTATAATATAATCACCATATGTTATTATGGCATTATCTCCAATAACTTTGCAAAGAATAACACAGCCTTTGGGGACTAAAATGTATGGGTCAAAATGCATAGGCTACCAAACTAAATTTCGGTAACTACAGTTGGCCAAATAAGTCGTGTCGCCGGGGTAATTACGTTTTGATCGCTGTGTGCTGTAATAATGTCTGCCAGATGTTGAATAGGGTGTGTAAAGATAGGAAAATGTTTGTATATCTCACTCGAAACGATGAAGTAATGCTTAGATAGTGCTGATACCAATTATTGATCGAAATATACTTGGTGCCCCGACATCACATATTTGGCCAACCGTACCATACCGTAATTTCGAGCGTGAGGACATCGGAATAATTATCTCTTGGATAGGTGACACCCCCCTCACCCCATGCTCTCCCCACGAGCATTATTAAACACAAACACTCGGCCTGGAACCGAAGCTGCATGCATGCTGGATATACTGTTTGTAGGCTATACAGGGGATGGGTCAAGGGTAGTAATGTAAAAACGTGAGGCGACAGCAAAATAAATTAACCTCTTCTGTACCGGCGATATCTTTTCTATTAAATTCCAGCTATAGTTAGGCGAATTTGTGCAGCTTAAAAAGGATCTGTGGTAGTAAAAAAGGATGTTAATTGATGGAAGCACTTCTTAAATTGAACCAAATCGTATAAACAGTCTTGGTGGTGTAATGGTTAAGGTGTCTAAAAATCTGTGTGTGATAACCCAGGTTCGAATCCTGGTGGATCACATAATTATATGCTTTCATTAATTTCATTGGAGGTGTTTGGTGTTGTGGTGAAATTTATAAAAACATAGATTAGTAGTCAGTACAAAATTAAAAGGACGGAGCTGGGTAAAATTATAGGTTTGATTCCCGAAGGGAAGTAGAGAAAACCTAATATTTAGTAGGGGCCCCGGAATCATTGACGATGTTGCCTATTAGTATAATAGTCTCCATTCAACACCCACGTCAGTCGTTTGAATTAACCGCCGCGGGGAAGAATAGGAGTCATCTTCATAAGTGCAACGCTACTTCTCTTATGGTGTCGTCATAGATCGGGTACCCACTACGAAAAAACTTCGTAAAAAATAAGAGAATAAAAAGGAAAAAGAATTTCCACTTTAACACTGTTATTCACAAGCTTCCCACATTCGGTGAATTGTCTTGCGTTGTGGCTTCTTACCGCCTCTCGCCAAGCGCAACAATTTGTCCTTCAATGATATACCAAGATAAACTCAATATATCAGCGAATGGGAAGGGGATGGCTGGGAGGGACTTCGTCGTCAATGATTCCGGGGCCCCTACTAAATATTAGGTTTTCTCTACTTCCCTTCGGGAATCAAACCTATAATTTAATAGTGGCCCCTTCATCATTGACGATGTTGCCTGAATCCCAAGACTGGAGGGGGACATTCATAATATCAGAACCTCAATAACCGCATGGTTAAGTCAAGCAACCTCATAACAGGAAAAGATATTTTTATGTAGTTGTGAATACAACAAAAGTTAGAAAATACGAAAGAGTGGGAGCAGTGCGTTGCTTCAAAGAAGCCCGCTCCAACAACAGAGTCCCCTTTCATGAGGTGTTTGTTGTACTGGGTGAGACAGGGTTAAAAGCAAAAAAAAAACTCATCACCTCGACCCTTAACCTGTGCTGAGCTCAGCTAGGTTCCTAGGCCTATCCATTGAGTCACTTTGACCAATATCAAACATACTGAAACTAGTGCAAACTAGCCTGGAACATTACTGGAGTCACTTTTGACCAATACCGACCTTTCTGAATCTATTGCGACTAGCATAGAAACCTGAAAATTATATGAACAGTAGTGAAAACAATCTTTTATTATTCATAAAAACATGAGCTCGAATTAAGCTTGAAAAATGGAAAATGGGAACATTTATGGAGTCACTTTTGACCCTTACCGTCCTTTTGTAATCTAGTGCAACTAGCATCGAAAACTGAAACTTGCATATACAGTAGTGAAAAGCAATCTTTTATTATTCATAAAACATGAGCTTCAATTAAGCTTGAAAACAAAAATTATTACATCAGTTTTAATATCTAAACCAAGTATTCCGAGCTTCTTAGCTCATATGTATCTATTTGGGCTCAGCCCGGCGTAAACAGCGCCTAGCTTGCCCTATATTAACTTGTAATCCTGTGTAGGGGGGGGGTTTCCTCTCTTGTACTGGGATCCACATAATCCCCCCCCCTTTTTTTCTTAAGCCCCTATAGGGCGTACCTATCACAGTACTAACAGCTGGACATACAAGTAAAAACAGACAGGAGTGTGCCCGTGGGCAGACTATGAAAACGGTTTTGGGCCATTAGGGAAAAATTGAGTTTGTAAATAACAAGGGGAATTAACACCTGCAATGAAAATCTGCACTGATGGCACCTCCTAAGTCTACCTCCGAGCCCCACCCACTCGGCGAGGATCAGCGAGTAAACTAGAGAGCCAGTTGGCTATCACAGTTAGTCCGCCGGGGGATGTTACAGAACTTTTATTAGGAGAGTATCGAGCAAGACACTTGGGGACTTGAGCCAGAGGCCTTGAAGGGCCCCTGCCTTGACCCCCGCACCCCTCGGCGTCCACAAGCCGGCACATATACATTATTCTGAACGGTTGACCTTATAACTAAAACGCAGTTTAGAATCACCCAGAGGTCAGAGAAAACTCAGGGACAGCGCGGCTAGCCACCAATTTAAGGATGAACCGGATATCAGTATCATTCGGCGGGACAACTAAGGTCGCTGAGGTTGATGGGGAAAAGCAGTTTCCCCTGATGAATGAGTCTAAGAGAACTGAAGCGGCTGGAAGACTAAAGACTAGACAGACAGATAGATTGTCGGGAGGGCTGACTGAAAGTATAAGCCTGAGTGATCCAAAAACGGACACATCCGTAAGATCAATTGAAGAATGCCATACTGGCTTTATGCAAGGGAAATGTGGCTGTGATTCTATATGTAACAAAACAAGGAAGAGAAAGGGCGAGAGCTCCCCGAAGGGTTTTCACTTATCATGAAAGAATCTAAAGATGGGATAGGAAAATAACAAATCCGGCCTGCTGCGGCTTTTCGTAAAAAATCGACCTGCTGCTGAGCCGTCCCTGACCCTGGGAAACATCTTCCGGTACGTGCGTACAACTCGGTTAAGCATATGGAGAAAGGTCGAAGTCCATAGGAGATAGGAATAATACCCGCCGGGGCGACCTCCTATCTCCAACAGCGGGGACGATCTCCGAAAAGGAACAACCGCTAACAAGGCGCGCTGAGGGCTGAAATTGCGTAGCTTAGTGAGAGTGAATACTTATGCGTGTTGCGCCACACCTATCGTACAAAGAGGGACATCCTGGGGAACCGACAAGTGTAATTGTGGGCGAGAGCCCCTTGGGTACAGACTTCCAACACTAGTAGATGTTTTGTGACTAGTAGTACATTATTATAAAGGCCGCTAGCCAGCGGACAGTTGCCTCTGGCTATAACTCCTCAAGTTAAGTGCGAGAGAGATGGCCTCTCCAGGTGTGGGTCCGCCGGAGGGGTAACGGTATTCGCATAACCGACCCGGTTTGGCGACCGCGTTCTCCCTCTCCTGCGTAATGAGTCAGTATCCCATCCCTTATGCAGAGGGTTGTATCGTTCTGCTATGCAACGCCATCTGAGGTAAAGCCGCTTGACTCCCTTCCGGCGTGCCCTTGTCATGGCCGGCGCCGTCCGGTCATACAGAAGACATCAGGTGGGGCTGCCACCTGTGGGAACTAACACCTTGTCGAACCTCGGAACCCTATTGCACTAGCACAGCCGAGGGAGGGCGGAAGACGGAGGGAGGACTCAAGAGCCATTACAGTAGTCCTAACAGCATTAGTAATTTAATCAAATAGCCGGGGGTGAAACCGTCCGCCGGCAGCTTGGAGCCATCGGGGGAAGACCTATTGGGTGGTCTTGTCCTTCGATTTCAACATTACCCTAACATCTCTCTCCGTCTGGTTATCCAGGAGCTTCGCAGTCAAGACCGGAGAGAACAAAATCCTATAATAAGCATTCATAGGTAACCCCTGAGCCATACCGAGTCTGAGGAGCTGTCGTGACCTGACCGCCTCAAACAAGGCTGTTCGGATTTCAGTGAGCGTTCTAGCCGGGGAAGGGAGGAGGTATTGTTGAAAAGTCTTAACTAATTCCTCTTTCTGTCGAGGGGGGTCTGGCACAGGTTTGGCAATAGCCTGGGCTGTGTCTCTAGTTAACAGGAAGCTAATACACTTCCTGTGGGCATTATCTCTGACCAGAAATTCTCGTTGGAGTTCAATAGGTTCAGGAGCAATGAGGGGCAAGGGAAAATCTTCTGCAGTCAATTGAGGGGCTATGAGAAAATCAAAGGTAGGTAGTGGGACCCCACCCGGTCGTTGTGTTAGCCAGTCAAACTCGGTAATGGGGGGAGGGGGAACTGGGGACAAGGGGTTAGATGTAATATCTACAGCATAGTATTGAAATTACTGATCCCACGTTACCCTTGGCCCATCGCCCACCTCACCCAGATTCAGCTCCCTCTGGTCTTTATGTGGACCACATCTGTGAAACTTGCAAGGAGGTTCCCCCTTTAGATATACAGAATGACATTCACTAACGTCACCTCGTTCTTGACCATGAGGGCAATTGGGAGTGTCTGGGTAATGAGGGCCCTGGACCGGGGAATCCGCCGGAAGAGGAACCAGAAGGCATGGGTCATAAACAAAATACTGAAAATTAGCCGAGTCAGGTCTAGCATAGATAGGAACCTGTAACACTGTACCGTGAGCATCTTTTGCCCTAAAGACATGTTTACGGTTAACTTCAATCGCCCACTCCTTCGGCACTGGGACCTCCCCTTGCGTCGACTTATGCCCCTCCCCTTGTGTCACAGCTGTAACCGGAAGCCAGAGCCTTCCTGGTGCTTTGATGACCTGGGATTGTTTAACCCCCAGAGTGCCAGGTCCGTATATATACGGACTAGGATCTTGTCACGCCCAGTGCCAAGTCCGTATATATACGGACTCGCCGAAAAAACATTGTAGCAGCGAAACGACTGGACCTATGGCTTTCATATTTCTACCACATGTACACCCAGAAGTGAAAGTCCCTGCATATGGTTTACCCCCTACTCCTACTACCCCAGAAGGTAGGAACAGGGTGGGCCCTGCCCATTCCCCATTACTACTCCTACCCCAGGCAGAAGGGACTGGATGGTGCCAGTCCGTCACCCCTTCCTTCCCCTACCCTATATTGGAGAGATTAAACAAGCAGGCCCCCACTCACACCCTACCCCAACCCCCACACAGGAGGAAACCGCCGATTACAACCATTGTTTTCCACGAAAACAGAATAAAATAACCTTGCAACGATACCGAGATCATGTCAGCAATTGATAATCTATATATATTCTATATATGCCAGAACCATGTTGTAATAAATTATCTGATTTTACAGAATGAAGATCATTTACACTATCTGTCACCTATCCGTAGCTTGACACACAAACACTTATGATTTATGAGTAATTAGTATTCTATCATGTTTGTATTTATAATGTAAATTTTCAATACCATCACCTCTTCTAGTTATTTTACAAATTATTGTATTCACCCGTGGCCAACTCTTCGGGGATCACGGCGTCAGGCAATAGATATATACTGTAGATCGATAGTATTCACCCATCCGCGCAATATGCATTGGTATTTAATGGATTTGCACATTGAAATGGTAATCTTGTAATTTTTGAATACCTCTGAAGAGATGTTGGAACTTACTAAAACACATATTGTATGGATTGCTTAATTGATTATAAGTGGTATATTCATTCAATGCTCGATCCGTGGTTAGGCTTTTTGGTGCATATTCGAGAATATTAACACTTTCTCTCTCTCATATATATATATATATATATATTAATTGCCATGTTAATGTATTACCATGTTCACTGCAGTCATTCATTTTTTTGGGAGGGGGGGGGGGGGGGGGGTTTCTATAAAAAAGGTATTTCATGTTTTTTCCACCAACCAACTTTACTTCTAAACTCAAATAATAAAATCAACACATAACAGTCCAGGGATTCGAACCTAGGATGCTCACACCGAAATTCAGGGCATTTATGCATTACGCTATGAAGTCAGTTTTACAGACTTCAACGAGGTATGTCATAACTTTATAATAAACTAGATATCTACTTATCTTTTCGCGGATATACGAAATAAAAGTTCAGTAATAGCTATTCATCATCTATCCTACCTAAAATCGACACTTATATTTTATCAAATATTAAATACAAGGTAATCGGTAAGAACATGCTTATCTAATTCCTGATATAGAATATCTCTCTCTCTCTCTCTCTCTCTCTCTCTGAAAATGTTGTCTCGGTTCTTAAGGGATACCAACAGATTTTTCATTTACTATTGTAATTATCATTTGTATTGCTTCTACATTAGCACACATCTATTATTAACGTTAATATTTAGTGCAAGTTAATCAGAATCAATTAGATTAATAGTGTAACTGAATAGTTAGGGTCATAAGATTTATCCTGAATAATGTTGGCAGGCCTGAACTGTAATAACTGTGGTGTTCCAGTAGTAGCAGAAGAGTTGGTAAAAAGCTCTATATGGAGATCCATACTAATCTCAGCCTAATGTCAAAAAACAATAAGGGTTAAACGAGACTCAAACTATGCAAGTTTGTAGTTCGGGGGAGGAAAGGTGATAGTTTAGCAGTCGACACAGGAAAATCAGCTTTAGAACACCTTGAATAGAGACGCATTTTGTATCAAAGTTTAAACACGGTTACCAGCTACTCTAAATATACCAATAACTCATGAGGGAAATGCTTTACCACAAATGTTTGCCTCGATGTTAATTAATTGTTCAATATATATATATATCCTCTGTGAGATATGTCTACCATTTGCATACTACTGCCTATTACAGTGATATAAATTATGTTATCACATATGTTATATAAATATAATTATCTCATATATGTTTATATATATATATATATACATATATATACTGTATATAGGGTCTATATATACAGTATATACTCTCTCTCTCTCTATATATATATATATATATATATATATATATATATATATATATACTAGCAGGGGTACCCGGCGTTGCCCGAGTAATCACCATAATCACCACTACTACTACCATAATCACCATCATCAATCACTACTACCACAATCATCACAATACTACTATTACCATAATCACCGGCTCGACCTCCCTGTGTCTCATTAAACGGCGACCTCGATTTCGGCCGCTAAATGACCTCCGATTTTGGATCTGACCTCATCCCTACCCCCATTTTGCGAACAACTTCCGTTCCATACACCTTTTCGATCGGAGGCCTCCTTCTGCCCCAAACGGCCATTTTTCGCATTTTTTTCGCTCCCGTATACTACATAAGTTCTGCCGAAAATTTTATTAAACAAAAGTGTCTCTGATTTCCACTAAACTCGCCTAAAACCATCTCCAAAGCCTGGGATTTCCAACGGTGCCCCACACTCCCACCTGGCAACAAAACTGTGGGAGGAGTTTAGTAATAAAGGTCGGGTAGTCGGGTAACTGACAAACAGACAAACATTGACCTTTATTTATTAAGATATATATATATATATATATATATATGTTTCTAATCTCTCAGTGGGGTTCGAACCGCCGACCGTCAGGACGATAGCCGACGCTTTAATCAACTACACCACGGCAGACTGCCGTGAATTATTTGGAAGTTAAACTAAAAGTTTTCACTGTTGTGTAATCTAATGAGATAGATCTGTAGCACAGCATTATCATTAAAATCAGACTGCCGTGGTGTAGTTGATTAAAGCGTCGGCTATCGTCCTGACGGTCGGCGGTTCGAACCCCACTGAGAGATTAGAAACATTTAGTGGTTCACGTGTATTTGTGATATATATACTCAATATATATATATATATATATATATATATGTGTGATTTTACAGTATTGAGTTATGCACGAAATATATACTGTAGGCCTATGCAGTTTGCTATATTTAGTAACCCACTTCCTAGATAATATTTTCCAATAGGTGTTATACACCGAGACACCATAAAATACAATAATTCATTACTAGATTATACTGCTTTATAATACTACTAAATAGCAAACATGGCATTTTGTTATGCTGTCAAATGTAAAGCGAGCAGCTATTGTATTGTTGTGTATAATTTCTACATGATAATACATGTATAACCAAACATATATTAAGCCTCTGAGAATCGATGACACTCTTCTTTTCTGCTTTATGGCTATTATTAGACGTTTTAATTCAGATTAGGACATTATTTCACATTGGTCCTTCCTAAGCTGTAATTATTAGTCTAATTATAGCCAGAATTAACAAACAAAATGCGTCAAAACCGTCAGAGGGTAAATAATGAAGGTAAACACTATACCATTACTTATGAAATTGATAATGGTGTGTGTGTGTCAACCTCCTGTTTTTTTTTTTTTTTTTTTTTTTTTTTTTTTTTTTTAAAGAGACAATGAACGGAGGAAGGAAAAACACAGGTAAAACAAAAAGGTCCATGTGCCTAAAGGCATCCTCCATTCATAAAATGTTTGTAACAACTGGATTTAAACATTTGCAGATTGTAAGTTTGTGGAAAGCAATTCGAGGGAAGTGAATTCCAAAGAGTAGTAGCTCTGGGGATAAATTAATTCTGATAAGCAGAAGTTCTGCATTGTGGAGGAGAAAGTGTAAATTCATGGGCGCTCTCAGCTGCCCTAGTTCTACGCGGAAAGATGTGGAGAGGCGGCACAATTGAAGCAAGTTCCTCGGAACAATTGCTGTGAAAATATCTGTAGAATAATGCAAGGGATGCAACGTTTCTTCGTATGGATAATGTAGGAAGGTCCTGTGTGATTGCAGGGTTATTGATTAATCTAATAGCTTTATTTTGAATTTTGTCCAACTGCCTCAATGCAACCACTCCACTTCCACCCCACAGAGGTGAACAGTAATCCATCTGAGAACGCACATGACTTTTATATATCACGGCCAACTGCCAACTGCTCGTCAGTGAAGAATTCTCGAACTCTGTACAGGAGTCCCAGTTTTTTAGAGGCATTCTTAGCAATGCTTCTAACATAATGTGTCCAGCTCAAGTTAGTAGTTAATGTTACACCGAGAATGTCAATACTAGGGGAAGTGGGAATATTTACATCATTAAAAAATATATGGGAGTCAGTGAGATTCTGTCGGTTAGAAAATTGAATGTATTTGGTTTTCTGTGCATTAAAGGAAACTAGATTCTTTTGTCCCCATCCATTAATTCTAGAAAGGTCCTGGTTCAGAGAAATTGCAGTGTTTATTTTTGAATTTATAAGATCGGGTTGGGTGAAAGAATTGGTAAATGTGAAGGAACTGTGGAGTGTTGAGTCATCTGCGTAGGAATGTATTGGATTATGAGTGGTAGATATGAGATCATTGATATGAATGAGGAACAGAATTGGGGCCAAAACTGATCCCTGGGGAACACCAGCATTTATTGAGTGAAATTGAGAATAAAGGCCATCTACCATTACACATATTTTTCTGTTATGAAGATAAGAAGAAATTAGTGGAACTAATGATGCAAGGCCGTAGTGTGACATCTTCGACAATAAGGATTGATGCCAGACTCTATCAAATGCCTTTGATATATCCAGTGCTATTGTATGTGTTTCACTATGTTGGTCTGTAGCTTGGTTGAATTGATGCGTAAGAAGGCAAAGCATGTCTGCAGTTGATCGACATCGTCTAAAACCATATTGCCTATCACTGATTAATTTATTATTCTCAAGATGCTTAATTATGTGATTATTTAATAATTATAATTTCAAAGACTTTACCAAGAGTGGAAGTTATAGCTATTGGTCTGTAGTTTGATGGATCTGAAGAGGCACCTTTTTTAGGAACTGGATAGATGTTTGCTTCTTTCCAGGGTACTGGGAAGCATGAGGTATGAGTACACAGACGGAAAATTTTTGCCAATACAGGAGCGAGCACCAAGGAGCAATTCTTAAGTACTATTGGAGGAATTTCATCTGGACCAGGAGCCTTATCTACTGAGAGATTCTGCAAAATAGTTTTGACATGTCTGGTGTCAATCTTCAGTGAGGGAATTTCAGGCGAATTAAAATTAAGTACAGGGACATCTTGATTTATTTCATCTAAGGTTGAGTTGGTGGAGAAAATATCCGCAAGAAGGTTAGCTTTACCTCGTGGGTCACTTACAAAATTGCCAGTCGGAGATTTTAATGGTGGAATGGATGAAGCAGTAGTGAAGTTGGATTTAAATGAGTTAAGAGTAGACCAAAATATTTTGTTATCATTTGGATTATTTAGAAGTTTATTTGCCTGCTTGTGGAGAAAGTTTGATTTAGTTAGGTTTAATACAGTTTTGGCATGATTTCTGATGTTTCTAAAGTAATTAAAGGCTTCATGAGTTTTTGATCTTGTGTATGCATTGTAGGCTATTGCTTTTTGTTCAGTTACTCTAGCACAATTATGGTCAAACCATTTAGGTGAATTAGATCTTTTACTGTACTTTTGATGAGGAATAAAAGTTTCCATTCCAATTTTTACAAAATCTTGTATGTGGCTCAAGGTGGAGTGTGCATCATTAGAAAAGAAAGAGGTCCAGGGAATATCAATAAAGAAACCCTGAAGACCCTCCCAGTCTGCCCTATCGTAATGCCATTTAGTCACCAAAACAGGTTCAGAGTGGGAAGGTGTGGTAGGTGATAGACAGGTGGCCTGTATCAGACAGTGATCAGAAGATCCAAGCGGGGACCTCACTGTAACATCATAATTTTCTGAATTGGTTGTTAAAAATAAGTCCAGTAGGTGGGAATTATGATTAGGATTATCTGGTACACGGGTGGGTTGGTTGACTAGTTGAGTGAGATTAAATGAGTCTGCAAATAGCTCACATTCAAGACCAGCATCATCAGTCCTGGCTGAATGAGTGAGCCATTCAACATTATGGACATTAAAATCACCCAACACAGTGATTTCAGAAGAAGCATTTAAGTTGAGGACACTGAGTTGTGAGGACAGAGAATCAAAAAGACTTTGCTCTGGAGGAGTATTTGGGGAACGGTAGATGCAACATATGTATTTAAATTTACCAGCAGAAATTAATTTGTATATAGAATAATCAAAATAGGGACAATTGAAACTAGTAACCTCCTCCAGGGCAATTTCAGATTTTGCGAAGCAACATACACCTCCTTTAGGTCTGAAATTTTGGAGCAGTTGATAACCTGGAAAATTAAATCTAGACGTGTCAGATGTGGATGTTACTTGAGTCTCTGTCAAAAAAAGGAGAGTAGGGGATTCTGCTTGAAGAAATTGGTGTACAGAATTGATGTTAGAGTGAAGTCCCCTTATATTGCTAAAGAAAAAGCTGCACCGACGAGCAGCTTTGGGACGTTGCAATGCTCTCGACACAGTCGCATGATGACGACCGGGAGGGCCCTGTGTCAATGACCCAACCCTGCCGGGGGTGGATATCCGAGGGACCACCAGGTTTGCTCTTAACAATTGTACTGTTGTTTGTAATAGTTATTGTTTGGCATTGGGGTGGGGTGTAAGTGTGCGTGGGGGGGGGGGGGGGGGGGAGTTTGTTCTCTTCATGGGTGGGGAGGGGATGGAAGGGGTGACAGACAGGCACACCCTGCCCCTTCTGCCTGGGGGGACTGGGCAGGGACCACCCCGTTCCTAGCTTCTGGGGTAGTAGGAGTAAGGGGTAAACCCTATGCAGGGACTTTCACTTCTGGGTGTACCTTACCCTTCTGGCTTCTTGCCACCACCAACACAACCCCCTCCCCCTACCCACCCGCTGACTATCGGTCGCCTCACAAAGAAAAAAAAAGGAAAATATGTGGCGGCGAAACGACTGAACCAATCGGTTCCATATTTGTGTGAAAAGTCCCCTACCCTTCTGTCTTCCCCCCACCACACCCCCACCTCCCTCCCACCACCCACTTCCAGCGTGTATCCGTACGAAGAAAAGGAAAAAAAGGAAAATCTGTGGTGGCGAAACTACCTCACCAATCGGCTTCATATTTGTAACATGAGTCAATTACCCTTCTACCTTCCCCCAAACCACCCTCCCACCTATATTTTCCGATACCATAAAAGTCATGGTGTTTACTCTGAAAATTTCAGCTACATTCGCAACCATGGGGACCTGATTTCTGGCGAAAATGGACAAAGGGAGTGTTTTTTTTTACCATTATCCTTCCTTTCTCACCCAACTTGATAGATTTAGCCAAAAAAATTCAAATACAAAATACACTGGCACTGGCGGTGACACAGCTTCACTAATTAGCTGGCACTCAGCGGGTTAAGGACTACCGGCGGGACTAGGGGGGCAGCGGGGTGAGAGGTGTGGGTGCAAGAAGGCCCCGGCGGACTACTAACCTTATGGGTCCTTTCCACCGAGGGGGATAAATAAGGTTGAGTATCATCTGAACCCACAGAACTATTATGGCTGAGGTTTTCCTGACTAGAAACTGAACCAGTGTCCCGCCTAGTCAAGGGGGATCTAATGGAGGGAGAAGCAAGTAACCAATCATCCACCAGTAGTCCCTGCTTGGGGCGACCGGCGGAAGGGGGAGTTACGTTAGAGGGCCTAGACACACCCATGAACTCTGGGTCCCCTAACCCTGGGGTTTGCTTCGAGGTTAAGGGACAGACTATTGGCTCCGGCAACGAACCTGGGGTAACACTAAGGTCTGAGGCCAAATCTCTTGCCCCGCAGGCCGGGAATTAACTGGACTGACCAGCGTAGGGCCCGTAGGCAACGGGTGGTCAATTATGCGGAAGGTCTCTGGCCCGGCGGAGGAGGCTGCCGGAGTGGGAATCCCTACATTGATATGAGGAGGGTAAGACATAGATACACTGTGAGGTGGTCCCAGTGCCTGAGTAGGAGTTTGACTCCGCTTAATAGCGCACTGACGGATCACCTTCTGTAACAATTCATTTAGCTGCTCAGATGTAAAACCTGGTGGATCAGTTTGTGTTGGTAGCCTAACTTGTCGGTCTGTTTGTATCAGAGTGTCAGCCTGTATCAGAGTGTCAGCCTGTATCAGAGTGGCAGTGTGTGTCCTAGGACTGGTCACTAATGTTTGACTGTTACTAGCCGTGGACGGGTGGGGTGAACCACTAGCCGTTGACTCCTGGTCACGCGGCGGTGGCGGTGCCAGAGTGGCCGCAGGTTAAGAACCTACAGTCTTGGGGGCGGCCATCAAGCCGAGCTGGTCGTCAGACGGCGCCAGGAGTGTCGCGTGAGACCGCATGGTCGTAACCGCATGTGATGTAAAGACACCCGGAGACTGAGTAGAGGTATGAGCCATATCGGCCGGCGGAGCCTGTCTGTTAGACAACACTAACTTGGAACCTTGGAGCCTCACATGTACAGTTTGCTTAATTCTAGTGGCGATGTGGGAGGGGCCGGCGTCCGGCCCGAGGAGACCGGGGAGAGCCCCCTGCGTCCCCGAGGCGGCTGCCAGACCCTTTAGCTGCGTCACCGTGAGATCTACTTGCGGAGAAGTAGGAGTTTCATTAGAAAGCAAAACACGTCGTGGTGGGCTCGAGAGCCGGCGGATCTTGTCAGGCAGATAGTCCATGCTGTCCGTTCTCCTCAGGTTGCCCGCCGGTGGAGCTGGGTGGGCAGGTTTGAGGCATTCCGGTGACATTATGCGGCTCCTCTTGGATGGGGGAGAGGAGCTCTGTGCAGATATCGTGGAGGACGTAGGAGACGCAATGGTCAACAAAGATATAGGGGAGTTGTGTGACTGGTGAGCTATATGATCATCAAATGAATATAACTGAACTACCCTCAATAATTCTGGGTTATCACATGACAGTTCTTTGTGAGCTACTTGAGAAGCATATGCCTTAAACTTAGTCTTAACATCAATGAGAGTGAGCAAACAAGACGTATCTTGGACCGCGAGCCATTCCTCGAACAGGTCTGAACATACTGGACACGTACGATATGTCCACATGAAAGAGGTTTTGTGTAAACAATGAACACACCTGATACACCGGCTATGGGCTGGAATCGGTATTAAAAGACATGGGGGAGTTGAGCAGACTGTAAACAAAGGCATGATTCAGAGACTCCCCTCCCCGGCGGGAACGTTGCGGTAGCAGGCTGTCCTGAGTGTTTACCTGGAAAGAAAAAAATTCCAGGAATCAATGCTCATAAGGATATACAGAGAGAGTCTCACACATCCTAACCTCCCGGTGCAAGAAGAATAGGAAGCTACGGCCTCCTCATTCTTCTTGCCCCTAAGAGGGTGTGAATAGCCTATTCCCATGCCCCTGGGCAACATGAGAAGGGGTTATCACTGATACAGAGGGCAACCCTTATGACCTAGGTCATATAACAGTAAGCCCACTGTGCTCTACCAAACACACAAGCCGCCGCTGATCTGTTTACCGACTGGATCGCCGGCACGGCGAGGTAAATGCCACTAAGTAAGCGCGCTAGCTTATGACGAGTCATAAGTGCAGTGTCCGCCGGGGTCGTAACTCACTGGGCCTCCGGCAAGGCGGGGTAAACGACCCTATGATCCCGCGTCAGAACCTGACTAGTCATAGTTACCGGGGGACCCCTGACGGCGGGTATAGGTTTGTTCCGTAAACGAAAACCACCCGCCGTCGGACTGTTTACCGTGCAGCCGCCGGAAGGCGAAGGAAACGTCCGAGGGGCTGAAAAGCACCTTACCAACCAGTGTTAGACACATCGGAGACCGCCGGACCCGTGAGGGTCCAGGAACCAGGAGGTAGCGGCACCGCAACTCCCACCGAGTCCAACACAGCGAGGGAGACACGAACCCGGGAAAAAACGCCGGCACGGGGGACCGAACCAACGGCTACAAACCGAGGCCGGCGGGACAAGCAGAGGGGGGAGGGGACCCGGAGCAAGGCACAACCACGAGAGAACCCGACCCAGAACTCACGCACTCCCACGCGTGGAACCTTTTGCAGGACTCCCGGAAAGTGGCACACTAACCAACAGGGAGACCCACAAAACACATTGGACATAATAAATCACAATAATAGCAAAAATAAAAGAACCCCCCCCGATCTAGATAACCTACAGGCTTATCCAGGAAAACCATGACAGACTACACGGATGAAACATGAACAGCGCCAAAAAGGGCGAAGAGAAAGCCCCCAAGTGGGGCCTCTCAGCAGGCTCGAACGCCGGAAGACACTTGTGACAATCCTAACCCTGGCGCGTCTGCAACAAAGGCAGGGTCCCAAGACCCCAAGGCTGAACAAAGGAACAGCAAAGAAAACTGAAGAAAAGCCTCCTAACTAAGGAAACAAGCTAAAACTAAGGCGCATAGCAAAAGGAAAACACCCCGTGTGGTGGCAACATTGAACACAATGAGTAAGCGCCTAGACGTACCCTAATTTAACACTTCCTGCGGGCCAACACCATCAACAACACAACCCGTGCTAGCTAGTCTAGCTAGCTCACTATCTCCCAGATATATACAAATGAGAAAAGACTCACTAGAGGAGAGCGAACGTCGAATGAAGACGGAGCGCGGGGGCACAAGTGTTGACAGTAGGCCCGCGGGGAAGAGAAGGACGAATTATTGCGCTTGGCGAGAGGCGGTAAGAAGCCACAATGCAAGAAAATCCACCGAATGTGGGAAGCTTGTGAATAACAGTGTTAAAGTGGAAATTCTGTTTCCATTTGTATTCTCTTATTTTCTACAAAGTTTTTTCGTAGTGGGTGCCCGATCTATGACGACACCATAAGAGAAGTAGCGTTGCACTTATGAAGATGACTCCTATTCTTCCCCTCGGCGGTTGATTCAAACGACTGACGTGGGTGTTGAATGGAGACTATTATACTAATAGGCAACATCGTCAATGATGAAGGGGCCACTATTAAATAGAGCCGCAGCAGAGAAAAGGTAAATACAAGAAAGCAAGGAAAGTTAAAGAGGAGGTGGATTAAAGTAAGCTTTTTAGTTTGCTCCCTATACCTCCATCAATATTACTATTACACCCCCTAGACCAGGGTTCAAGATAAATTTGTAAAAAATTTGGTAGAAACATGTCCCGGCCGAAGGCCGGATCCTTATATATTACAGGCTCGCAATCACTCGCCAGGACAAACATGACACATAAATAGCACGAAAAGCCTGAAAATTGACATAAATGGGGCGAAAATTATATAAATCGTCAAACTAATGGGGCGAATGTCTTAGAATCTCAAAAGCAATGGGGCTTAACATGAGGGAGAAAGCAAGAAAGGAGAAGGATGGAATGGATGAACCAGAGACCGTAATGGTAGGAGGTGAGGTGATAGCAAAGTAATTCAAATAAAGCAAAGCAAAAGTGAATACAAGAAAGCAAGGAAGGAGGAGGATAGAAGGGAGAGAAAAGGTGCATATAAGAAAGCAGGGAAATAGGGAAAAAAGGATGAATAGCAGAGAAAAGGTGGATACATGAATGCAAGGAAAGGAGAATGGAAGGAAGGGAGAGGAAAGGTGCATAATTATAAGAAAGCAGGGAAAGGAGGAAGGATGTAAGGGATGAACCCGAGGCTGCCTGTAATGGGAGGAGGTGATGTGATAGCAAGGTAAACAATACAGAGGGAGCCAGGTCAACAGGTTACTGATGGACTTAAGTGTGTGGAGGGAGGGAGGGGAGAAGGAAAGGGGGACTGGGGAAAGATATATGGGAGTGGGAGATGAAAAGTGCAGGGTAGGTGTCAAAAGGTCACTGATGGACTCAAGTGGGGGAGAGAGGGAGGGATCGGGAGAGGGGGGAGACGAGTGAGAGTAGGGGGAAGCAAAGTAAGCAAGGTGAGAATAGGGGAGAGGGGAGATGGGCTCAAGTAGGGGAGGATCGGGAGTGTGTGGGGGGGGGGGGAGTAGAAGTGGGGAGAAGCAAAGGGGGAGTGGGGAAAAGACAATTGGGTAAGGTGATGATATGGGAGAGGGGAGATGGACTCAAGTTGGAGAGGGAGGGGAGGATCGGGAGGGGGGGGGGGGAGTGAAAGTGGAGAGAAGAAAATTGGGTAAGGTGGTAATATGGGAGAGGGGAGATGGAAGAGGAAAAATGTGAACATGGGCATAACAAAACAGTGTGGAAGTGAGGAAAGGAAGTGTGTGATTATTATTATTATTTTTAGTTTTTCGATTTTGCCCCAAAGGTCGAGTTTATTGGGCAGCCGCTCTTCATCCTGTAGACTCATAGAGGGTGGTCAACCACTATAGAACGTGATACATTGCTACTCAAATAGCCATTGCTCCTGTGGAACAATGACTCATATTTTTTGGTACAAACATAAGTTGATAATTTAATTCAATTTTATTTAAGAGAACGTGCATGGATACAATTCATACATTTACATATACAGTATATGTACAGTTGGCCACATAAGTTGTGTTCCTCTCCATGATCTTATACATGGAAATATAATACGCATGATTGAATTACGAGTGTAGTTTCTTATGCAGTGGTTAAATCATCTGATTAGGCAACTTATGATTAAAAGAAACCACACTTGTAATTCATATATACTAATTTTACTTTCCCACATAAGATCACAACGATGAACATAACTTATGTGGCCAACTGAACATAAACATTATACATTATAGAGATTTCTTAGGAGAAAGAGTGTGAGAGAGGGTAAATGATGAGTATGGGAGGAGAGGTGATAGCAAAGTAAACAATGGAGGAGTTACTGATGAACTCAAGTGGGGGGGGGGGGGGGGAAGTGGGGGACGAGAGTGGTAAAAGATGGCCGGGGAGAGAGGGAGGGGGGGGGGGGGGGGGACGTGTAGGAGTGGCAACAAGAGGACGATGGTGGGAAGACACTAGAACAAACCCCTTTTCTTCAAGATTATTTGCAAGATATGATTAAGAGATTGTGTCATAGGTGTGTGTATCTAACTTAATGCCCTAAGAGCGGGCAGGTCAGTAACTTCTACTACCCGCCAAGCGGGTAGTTTTACCCTAAACGACCTTGTTTCTGTGCTCTTTTTCATGCATAAACAAGAGCCAGAGCGTAATACAATTATGTAACCCTGAAAGGGCATAAATTGAGCTTTCCAATGACACCAGAACCATCCTTCTATGACCACGCGTTCTCTTGCAACGATTGTGCAAGACGAGTGCAAAATCCCTAAAATACGGTAATATCCTTACATAATTCCCTGTGTAGCGAGGCAGTGAGTGTGGATGTGTGTGGAGTGAACGTCAGTAGTCGGGCGGGACCCGTGCCGAGCGGTCATGAGCCGACCTACGCTCCTCCCATCGCTCGTCTCTCTCTCAGAGCCATTATTGCTCAAAAATTGCACACAGACTTAAGTTGGGCCCCGCCACTTAGTCCTTGGTTCTCTAGGCCGACTTAAGTCGGGTCCCGCTAAACAAGGGTTAAGTACACGACTACACGTACACTACCAATTCCTTTTAACCAGGCATTAAACCATTGATGTAGTCATATCCCCGAAGGGCATCACGTCCCCAGTCAATCAACGCCCCTCCTCCCATCCAGCACCGCCTTCACTCATATACTTCTTCACTCCATCCTTCCACTTCTCATTTGGTCTACCTCTCCCTCTGTCCTTCCACCTCGCTCTCGTACACCTTCTTAGTCATTTTCCCGCTTCCCATACGTTCCATATGGCCGAACCATCTCAAGGTGTTCCTTTTCACACTTTCCAGCATATCTACATCCACCTCTCTTTTACTTCCTAATTCGTCTGTCTATCCCTCCATGTAACTCTGCACGCACTTCCCAAGTAACTCATTTCCACCCCTCTCATTCTTGGTCTGATTCTCTCCACACAATCGTCTAAATAAGTTAGAATAAAACTAAAAAGACGTCGCCGGTACAGAAGGGGTTAAGGAGGCAGTTGAGGGAGGAAGGCCAATTGAAAGTGTGGGAGAAAGAATAAAATGGTGGATGTTTGTGATGACATGTAGTTATATATATATATATATATATATATATATACTGTATATATATACTATATATATATATATATATATATATATATATATATAGAGAGAGAGAGAGAGAGAGAGAGAGATGCATAGATAAAGATAGATAGATAGATAGATATAGATAACTAATATAACAAATATTGTGCTTGTAATGTAAACGTTCTAGAGAAAAAATATTACTGGAAAGAGTGAGAAGAGGAGTGTAGGAGTTGGCAGCGAAAGGAGATAAAAACGGCAAGGTAGATTGAATTGAATTTGAATATAAATTTGAAAAGTTCTAAGTGGTTTGGTGAGCAGCAGGAGAGGATGAGAAAGTTGGAGAGAACGATAATACGAATGAGTGGATGGGAGAAAGGCTTGAGAATGGATGTGGGAATAATTTATAATAAATAACACCCCGTTCTTAACATCAATCACCAATTGCAAACCCCAATGCACTTGAACAAACTAATGAAAGTATATGGTCCTACTGGGACTCGAAATCGGAACACCAC
>JBAKBP010028446.1:0-28584 GCA_037953745.1 Lithodes maja
AAGAGCCCGACCATGCCCAGGAGTTGTCTGTAGAGGGGCGAGGACTTAGCCTTGATTTGCATACCGAGCCAGGAGCGAGTGTAGTACCAGAGACTACAGCTCGCTCGTAGTGCCGGTATAGTAGAGTAACGTAATTTATCTGTCCTTGTGTTCTCTACAGTCTTTTTCCTGGGTTCTCGCTTTCGGTGCTGGGACTCGTTGTTCCTGTGACTTGGCCTGCTAGCTAGAACACATGGGGATGATGAGTGGGATATATCTTTATTTTACTATGCATTGCAGCTCTCTTTAAGTTTATGTATGTAACACTTTACAATACACATTACTCACACACAAGACAACACTATTAATACTTTTATGTATCAATTAACTGCACTGTCGTGTGTGCTGCTGTGTCCGGAGTTCTATTGCGTAGGGCGCATACGGACTCAGAGGGGAGACAGAGTGAGAGAAGCGAAGTAGCCTATGCGGTAGTAGGCTACCGGCGCAGTACTGTTGCCTGCAACCTTTTAGTTATTCCAAGTATAGATTCATTATTATAATAAGTGACTACTATTTATGTTCCTTCCATGTGTATTATTAGGTATCTACTGGATCATGAACATCTTGTATGCTACATGCTAGTGCATGTTAGTAGGGGACAGTTATTCTAGTGCACGCGCTTTCAAGTAGGCGTGTACATTTGTCATTTAGCATTTCACTGTCATACCTTTAGCCTGCTTCTATTCTACATTATTAGAGGCTTAATATTAACGTAGTTTCTTGAGTATTGCATTTCTTTAGTAATAACGTAACCTTATAAATGTCTGAGGGAGTTTAGCCTCATAGCCTACCCCTGTTGTACACTTTCGCCGAGTTAAGGTACCTCGTTACCATAGACGATAACTCTGTAGGGCGTTGGTGCTTTTGTTGTCTGGAGCATATAGTATTTGGGACTGGAATCGAGCGTGTCGTTGTCACATAAGCCATTTCTGTCCTACGATCAAGAATCCCGAATATGTATTGCCGATCCAGCCGTAACACTCTGGCATACCCATAGCTTACTCTGACTGTTCCTTTTACTTATATATTTTCTAGATATTGACGGCGTCTCTAACGTGGATTGACCTCCCAATCTACCAAGATTGGAAGCCAAAGCGTCACATTTTTCCCTTGCCCCTCAACTTTCTCTTCATAATTGCTGAGGGACACAGGGCCCTGGGTGGGGGCTTTGGTTTCCCGGGCATTTCCGCACCCTCCTCAGTTCCCCGCCATGGAGTGGCTTCGGTCACCCAGGCTTTATTGTGGTCGGCGGGGAGGGTTCTGTGGGGGCGCTCGGTTATGGCCTTGGCCTTGCTCCGGGCCTTGGGCTGTTTGGCCAGGCAACTTGGGGAACAACAACAACAACAACAACACAACAGGGAAGGGGAAAATAAAAAGCCTAATAAAGTAAATAAAAAATATATAAATACAAATAAAATAATAGGCTATATAAAATAAATTATATATATATATATATATATATATATATATATATATATATATATATATATAATATATATATTATATATATATATTATATATATATATTTTCAACTCTAGGCTACTCAATATCCAGTTATGTTAGAGTTATGTTAGAATGTCCAAGGTTTCAATGTCCAAAGTCCAATATCCAACAGTTTCATTTTTTTTATTGGATATTCAACTCTAGGCTAATCAATATCTAGTAATGTTTGAATGTCCGAAAGTCAAAGTCCAATATCCAACAGTTTTCAGTTTTTTATTGGATATTCAACTCTAGGCTAATCAATATCTAGTAATGTTTAAATGTCCAAAGTCCAATGTCCAAAGTCCAATATCCAACAGTTTTCAATTTTTGTTATTGGATATTCAACTCTAGGCTAATCAATATCTAGTAATGTTTGAATGTCCAAGTCCAATGTCCAAAGTCCAATATCAACAGTTTTCAGGGTTTTATTGGATATTCAACTCTAGGCTAATCAATATCTAGTAATGTTTGAATGTCCAAAGTCAAATGTCCAAAGTCCAATATCCAACAGTTTTCAGTGTGTTATTGGATATTCAACTCTAGGCTAATCAATATCTAGTAGTTTGAATTTTTTTTTTTCAGTTTGAATGTCCAAAGTCCAATGTCCAAAGTCCAATATCCAACAACTTTCAGGTTTTTTATTGGATATTCAACTCTAGGCTAATCAATATCTAGTAGTTTGAATTTTTTTTTTCAGTTGAATGTCCAAAGTCCAATGTCCAAAGTCCATATCTAGTAGTTTAATATATATTTTTTTTTTTTTTTTGAATGTCCAAAGTCCAATGTCCAAAGTCCAATATCCAACAGCTTTCAGTTTTTTTATTGGATATTCAACTCTAGGCTAATCAATATCTAGTAGTTTGAATTTTTTTTTTCAGTTTGAATGTCCAAAGTCCAATGTCCAAAGTCCATATCTAGTAGTTTTTTTTTTTTTTTTTTTTTTTCAGTTTGAATGTCCAAAGTCCAATGTCCAAAGTCCATATCTAGTAGTTTTTTTTTTTTTTTTTTTTTTTTCAGTTGAATGTCCAAAGTCCAATGTCCAAAGTCCAATATCCAACAACTTTCAGTTTTTATTGGATATTCAACTCTAGGCTAATCAATATCTAGTAGTTTGAATTTTTTCTTTTTCAGTTGAATGTCCAAAGTCCAATGTCCAAAGTCCAATATCCAACAACTTTCAGTTTTTATTGGATATTCAACTCTAGGCTAATCAATATCTAGTAGTTTGAATTTTTTTTTTTCAGTTTGAATGTCCAAAGTCCAATGTCCAAAGTCCAATATCCAACAACTTTCAGTTTTTTATTGGATATTCAACTCTAGGCTAATCAATATCTAGTAGTTTGATTTTTTTTTTCAGTTTGAATGTCCAAAGTCCAATGTCCAAAGTCCAATATCCAACAACTTTCAGTTTTTTATTGGATATTTCAACTCTAGGCTAATCAATATCTAGTAGTTTGAATTTTTTTTTTCAGTTTGGAATGTCCAAAGTCCAATGTCCAAAGTCCAATATCCAACAACTTTCAGTTTTTTATTGGATATTCAACTCTAGGCTAATCAATATCTAGTAGTTTGAATTTTTTTCGTTTTCAGTTTGAATGTCCAAAGTCCAATGTCCAAAGTCAATATCCAACAGCTTTCAGATTCTATTGGATATTCAGGAATTTCGGGATCATCCGGTATTTACTATGGCTTGTTATTCCATAACAACAGGCTACCGTATATAAAATTATGTATTTTCTGGTTAACATTACTTATAATATGAATTTTAATTGTGTGATAATAGATTTGCCATAAATATTAAATACAACATAAATAATATACGTATTGATCATACTAAACGTATCTAAGCAAACCAGCTTGCTTCGTTCAAGATCGCTTGAGATTCGTCGCTTTGTTTACATCCGAATGTCCAATGTCCAAAGTCCAATATCCAACAACTTTCAGCCAGCTCCCCAGCACCAACTCCAACCGACTTCTGAATGGAGAGTGGAAGAAAGGGAGCTGCCTGGTCGCAGTGGAGCCCCAGCTCAACTGTGTCACTAACGGACGACGGAATACAACAAAGTGTAACAAAGTGTAAGTGTATCCCATTTGACACCCTATTTTATTCCAAAATGCTTAGGCCTATGTTACCAGCTGCTGGTGGTAGCTGTACAGCTACAGCTTCTGGTTCAAACTGATAAGGTTGAACTAAATTGAAAGGCGTTTCAAATTGTTCACTGCTTTCATTGGAGCTCTCACTATCCACGTCCATTGTGCAGGTTGTTATACAAAAAAAGTTAAAGTTTGAGTCAGCCTCACAACTCGATAGACCTCTAGTTAGTGTTTCAGCTTTCAGGCAATCTTCCTGGACCTGCTCAGATCAGATCAGATCAGATGTTGTTGTTCGGAAGTAATGCCTTAACAACGGCACTTCCCTGAGAGGTTCTGTAATTTTCCTTTTGTGACGTGCTCTGTTACATTATATTGTATTTCTTTTTCTTTTTTCTCTATGTTGCATTATAATCTATTTCTTCTTATTCCAGCTCCTTCATTTTCTTGGTTCTTGTTCTCCACATACCATATAACATCTTCTTCACTCGTTCCTGGTTTTCTTCTTTGAACAGTAGATTTCCTATCACTTGGTTTTCCTCCTCAACGTAAGGTTGTTGTAGCGCTGTCTTTGTTTACAATTTTACTGGTGTGACGTCACGAAGGTCGCCTTAACTCCGAATCGTTCACATCTTCCGTAAGGTATAAAATTCTATATATTGAGTTTATTGTTTCACAAAATTGTATAAGAACACTCAAAGTGGGTTACTTGCACTTTGTTATTTACCATTATAGGGAGAGCCCATGTCATGCACCACCACCTTTAAAATCGCCAAACTAATGGGGCGAACGTCTTATTATCTCAAAAGCAATGGGGCTAAACACGAGGGAGAAAGGGTTCCATAAATAAGTCCCTCAAGTGGAAATCTGCCCTTAAACATAGTATAGGCTACCTAGAATTGTAGACTAATATTGTAAATAAAGGAGGAACTGAAATATGCTAAATTAATGAAGCGAGATATAATATCAATAAATACAAGGTTAGCGGAAAACTAATTTCTAAATTATTTTTCCTTTAAGGGGAGGTATTTAGTTTGTTCCCTAGACCTCCATCAAGCTTAAAATTACACCCCCTCGAGTCCCTTTCAAGATAAATTTGTAAATTTTTCGGTAGAAAAATTTCCCAGCCAAAGGCCGGTTCCTCTTAAATTACAGGCTCGCTATCGCTCGCCAGGATAAAATAGACACCTGAATTGCACGAAAGGTCTTAATATGGGGTGAAAGTTCTTAAAATCGCTAAACTAATGGGGCAAACGTTTTATAATATCAAAAGCAATGGGGCTAAACATGAGGGAGAAAGGGGTCAAGAAAAAAATCCCTCAAGTGGAGACCTCCCCTAAATATCGTTATATATTATCTACATAACCTAGGCTATCTGGAATTCACATATCTTGACCTTAAATTACTAAAAAATACATCAGTTTTAAGAGGATATTCTAAGACCTGAATTAATCAATTCTCGAGAGCGAGAGAAGTGGGAGGATGGAGTGAAGAAGTATATGGATGAAGGCGGTGCTGGTTGGGAGGAGGGATGTCGACTGACTGGGGACAGAGGTGCATGGGGGCGTTTCATTCATGGCCACCCCTTCGGGAACCAGGGCGTCAGGCAATAGATAGATAGATAGTTGGATTTTGTTTTTCTTGATAAGGTTTCTTTGAGCTCTAAATATTCGATTTCAGTGAGTGAATATAACATATTTTCTCTATACCGGACTTATTTGAGCTTCTTATAATGCCTCCCTGCACATATTTGCTCCAAAATATGCGTGGGCGCGACATAACGCAATATATTATATATTTTCCTACAAACTCCATAGCACTTTTTTAGATACTGTTCCCTCTCACAAATATTTGAGGGTCCACATCTCAGCAGACATGAGGTGGACCACTAACGTTAACAGCATCAGAGTGGGCTTCCTGCGCAGGAATCTCATTAAGTGTAGTGCAAACATCAAAATTCTAGCATTTAAAATACTTGTTCGGCCACACTTAGAATACTGCGACACTGTCTGGGATCCACACACTCACAATAACATAAATATACTAGAGGCCATACAAACCAAAGCTGCAAGATGGATCAGACGTGATTACAGACAAAATACATTTGTCACTTTGCTCACACAAGACATAAGACTAGACCCACTTGCAACAAGACAAATACACAGACAACAGATGTTATATAAAATCACTAACAACTTAGTAGACGTAGACATAGACAGAGATATACATTTACACCCTACAAGTATACGATTTACTACAATACGCAGCCACAACTTAAAATACTACACGTACTAACCCATCTGTCCCCTACTAACTTTCTAATCCTGCCACGGACATTAGTTCCAGGGAAGTAGTTCCCTTTCCAATGTTCCCTTACCCACTCTAAACCACTGTTTGGACACTTGATCCTCCGTGTTTTGGAGGACAAGCAGCCTAGAAGGGTCACTAGACCTGTTGTTGCTTGATTTCCTTTGTATCAGGCAAGCACTGACATATTTAGACAATAATTTTTATCCCCGCAGCATCCAAGAGTTGAACCACCTCCCATTTCATGTAGTTAATAGCCCCACTCTTGATTCTTTTAGAACTAGGATCACCAATTATAACATCCCTAATCCTGATCCTTCCCCTTATCCTGTCCACAACCACTAGTACCTAATGTACAGCCTCCGCATATCATGCCGCCCGAGAGCGGCCCTCTGAGAGTCCCGCAACGTAAACGTATCAGTAATTTTCAGTTTGAGCACTGTGGAATTTATATATTAGTTACCCATATTAATATTTATTTTCTTTGACTAATTAGGCATCAAGAAAACTTACATTATATGGGAAACTATTATATATGTTTATAATTATTCACAAATATTATTACTTAATTTGGATTTTTCGCGACATTACGGCCGAGAGGGACCTCACAAAGGCCTCCTTACATTTATTATACTATTTTTCAATTGATTGCAGCATCAAAACAGCAAAAAAACAAAAATTGTTTTATTTTGTAAGAAAAGTTTAGGCCGCAGAACCTCCTGTAGCCCTACAGCCCTTTAGTCAAACAGTTCCCGTGAACCAAAGGACAAGCAGTGTCGCGCAGTTGCTCTTAACTGTGATCGACCAGCTTAATTGTCCTTACTTACAGAACACAAAATGACTGTGACCACAAAAGTGAGTGTTGCGGAACGGGTGAGGGTGAATGTGAGAGGGGAAAATAACAAAGCCAGAGCTGAGAAGAGGGAAGAGTTGGTGATGGAAGCTCGGGGTCTGAAGAACAACCAGAGAGATACTGTAACCTTCCACGCCCGACCTGATATGATGTCCGACCCTCTCCCTTTGCCTAACTTTGATAAGCTACCGAGCATTACAACGGACGCATTCCCATGTATTTTGAATGCATCAATCAACGAACATCCTTGCACCATTGAAATAGATTCTGGTTGCACATCAAACAGTGTGAGCTACGAGGTGGCGGAGGAGTGGGGTATTCTGCAGTACGTGGTTGGGTTTAGGCATGTGGAATTTGATGCCTGGGGTGAGTCCAAGGCTAACAAGATGTTGTGGGCGAAAAGGGTGCCTGTCAAGCTGAGCAATGGAGTTTCCTTCTTGACTTCAATGGAAGTATTCCCACCCGGACAGACCTCGACTCAGCTCCAAAAGAATATCTTTCTTGGCAACAAAAAACTACGAAAACTGAACATCATCCAGGTTTTCTCCAAGGGTACGTCCACTCTGTATTTCAACAACATGGCACCGCTGAACTCCTATTATCCATCAGGGATGCTAAATATGAAATCCACCAGCGGAGCAAAGGGTGACGTGCAACCTTTCTCAATCATTTTTGACTCTGGTGCCAAGTTCATATACCTTAGCAAGCGAACCCTGGAAAAGCTTAATAGGAAGGATCTGCCCCGAAAAGTCCGAGTGAAGTTTGGGAAGAGCAGCTTGTTGGCAAGTAAGAATGTTCGGGTTTTCCCATCCAACGATATGGACGTCGTTGTGGGCGCTAAAACTCTGGCCAAAGCCAACAGTGTGCTGGACTACGCCGGACAACGAATGTACTTTGGGAACTGTATGGCGAAGCTTTCCCTTCGTAAGAACTAAGCAATATTATGTATCTCTAGAACAAACATCTATAAGCCTATTCTAAATCACTTTCCCATCCTTATAACTCATTCTGTACCGGCGACGTCTTTTTAATTATATTCTAGCTATATTTAGATGACTTTAAGCAGTTCAAGAGGGAGCTGTGGTAGTAAAAAGGGTTAAGCGAGATAGTTCGCAGCCTGATAACTGCCGGAGCCCCTTTCTAAACTGAATAAAATTGTCTAACAGTAGCCAAAATGCGGTTAAAATGACAACGGTACTCAAACGATTAAACTACTTTTCTGGATTCACCTATGCTTTGATAATTGCATATAAGAGTATAAGTATATCATTATTATTTTACTTATATTAATTATTATTATTAGACGGACCTAAAATCCTTAACCCGTTCAGTACCAGGGACATCCTTTTTGTATCATATACTGGCAACTATTAGACGATTCTATTCAGCTTAGGAAGGACCTCTAGCAATAATAAGACTCTGAACTATCTCAACCAACTCTTTTAACTACCACAGATCCTTCCTAAGCTGCATAATATCGTCTAAATAGAGCTAGAATAATATATAACACGTCGCTGGGACTCTAAGGGTTAAGGGGAGATTTCCACGTGAGGGATTTTTTTTCTTTACCCCTTTCTCCCTCATGTTTAGCCCCATTGCTTTTGATATTTTAAGACGTTCGCCCCATTAGTTTGGCGATATTAAGAACTTTCGCCCCATTTCTGTCAATTTTAAGACTTTTCGTGCCATTTAGGTGTCTACTTTTTCCTGGCGAGCGATAGCGAGCCTGTAATTTAAAAGGAATCGGCCTTCGGCCGGGACATTTTTCTACCGAAAAATGTACAATTTTATCTTGAAAGGGGGTCTAGGGGGTGTAATGTTAAGCTTGATGGAAGTCTAGGGAATCAACTAAAAACCTCCCCTTAAGCTAACCTACAGATACTCCTTGCTCTTAACCCCTTCTGTACCGACGACGGCTTTTGTACATGATTCCAGCTACATTTAGACGATGTTATGTTGCTTAGGAAGAATATATGGCAGCTAGAAGGATTAATTGAGGCAGTCTGTAGCTTATTAATTGGCAGACATCCTTCCTAAGCGGAATAACATCGTCTAATAGTATCCAAGTTAAGTGAAAAGGACGTCGCCGGTACGGAAGGGGTTAATGGCCCAGCCTAGCATCCGGATATGTACAGTTGGCCACATAAGTTCTGTTCCTC
Source organism: Lithodes maja (assembly GCA_037953745.1). Taxonomy (NCBI): domain Eukaryota; kingdom Metazoa; phylum Arthropoda; class Malacostraca; order Decapoda; family Lithodidae; genus Lithodes; species Lithodes maja. The sequence goes on from JBAKBP010028446.1 coordinate 8,936, forward strand.
GTTGGGATCTTATACATGGTAATATAATGTACAGTTGGCCACATAAGTTCTGTTCCTCATTGTCATCTTATACATGGTAATATAATGTACAGTTGGCCACATAAGTTCTGTTCCTCTCAGTGATCTTATACATGGTAATATAATGTACAGTTGGCCACATAAGTTCTGTTCCTCGTTGTCATCTTATACATGGTAATATAATGTACAGTTGGCCACATAAGTTCTGTTCCTCGCAGTCATCGTAAGGCCCGGTCACACTGCCTTTAGCGTCTGCAGCGCGAGTAAATTTCCCCGAAAATTTTTAGCCGCTGTAACACGCGGTGGAAAATGTGAAAAATTGGCTAACACGTGGTTACCCGTGGTATGCCCGCTGAACAGACGCCGGCGCCTGTTCAGCGTCCTGACCGCTGGTGAAGCGCGACTGGAGCGCGGGTAAGCGCGGGAAAATCTCCACGTGGTGACAGGCAGCGTCGGGTAACCGCGGCTGCATCACGCCTGACCCACGGGTGATCACGTGTACAGCACGGCTGGTCCACGTGTGCAGGGCGGCCGTTTCGCGGGCTATCACGGGTACTGCGCGTGTGTACCACGCCCCCACCACGGGTATATAAGGAGCCCGGGCAGGCGGTAGAAATCATACTCGCTCCAGACACCACAGTGCACACTCCAAGACGAAACTCCCAGACTCCCAGACATGTTCACCCTATCACGTCAGAACCAGGAGTGATGAATGCTTGGCAAATCGAGCCAAATATATAGGTCCCAGAGTACACGCGCTACACACGCAAATGCACGTGAAAACACGCGGAACAGATGCGGTACAACCGTGCTATGACCGTCATTAAACCGCGATTACCCGCTAAAGGTTCGCGGCCTATCACGTGTAACCACGTACTTACCGCGGCCGTAGCACGTCTTTACCACGTCTTTACGCGTCTTTACCACGTCTTTATCACGTGTGTACCACGTGTGCCCCCGTGGCCACCCGCGGTCTCAAGTTTTGAGCAGCTCAAAACTTGAGACCGCGTGTGATTTTTCTAGCCCGTGTGGGTGCGGCTGTATCGCGTCCTTTCACGACTTATATGCGTCCAACAGCGCTTGCTTCACGTTCACACATTTTTCGCCGTGAGACGTCCGCGATGCGACCGCGAAGGGCAGTGTGACCGGGCCTTTATACATGGTAATATAATGTACAGTTGGCCACATAAGTTCTGTTCCTCGTTGTCATCTTATACATGGTAATATAATGTACAGTTGGCCACATAAGTTCTGTTTCTCTAAGTCATCTTATACATGGTAATATAATGTACAGTTGGCCACATAAGTTCTGTTCCTCGTTGTCATCTTATGTGTGAAAGTAAAATAGTATGAATGAACTGCGAATGTGGTTTCTATAAGGGGGCTCACCTCGCTTTTCTTCTCTTTCTCTCCCTCTCTCTTTGGCTTGTATCCATTCGGCCCCATTCAGCCTACTGTTTTAAGATGTTTACCCCCATCCAGGTGTCAATATTTTCTTGGTGAGCGGTAGTGAGCCATCATATACAGTATATCTTTTTGTTTTGACAGCAAGCTAAATTTGTACATTTTTCAATAGAAAAATGTCTCCGGCGAAGCCAGATTTCTCCAAACAATGCTGGCTCGCTATCGCTTGCCAGGAAGAAATCGACACCTGGATGGGGATAAAAGCCTTAAAACAGTTGGCTGAATGGGGCCAAATGGATACAAGCCAGAGAAAAGGAGAGAAAGATAAAACAAACTTTCCTAGCTGATGCTGAGGATTGGGTTCTAGTCATGTGGTGATGGGCTGGTCTATCAGAGTGAGAGTTGAGCGATCTCTGCCATACCCATAGCTTACTCTGACTGTTCCTTTTACTTATATATTTTCTAGATCTCAAGTGACGGCGTCTCTTCCGTGGATTGACCTCGCAATCTACCAAGATTGGAAGCCAAAGCATCACATTTTTCCTTTGCCCCTTAACTTTCTCTTCATAATTGCTGAGGGGCACAGGACCCTGGGTGGGGCTTTGCTTTTCCAGGCGTTTCTGCACCCTCTTCAGCTCCCCGCCATGGAGTGGCTTCGGTCACCCAGGCTTTATTGTGGTCGGCAGGGAGGGTACTCTGGGGGCGCTCGGTTATGGCCTTGGCCTTGGGGCTGTTCGGCCAGGCAGCTTGGGGAACGACAACAACCACTGCATAAGAAACTACAATCGTAATTCAATCATGCGCATTATATTTCCATGTATAAGATCACCGAGAGGAACAGGGCTTATGTGATCACCTGTATAATATAGATTAAATTATGGTTTTAAGTTAATTTAAGGGGGTAGTGCTTGTTTTTTGGTTTATGTATTTATTAATTTATTTATTTTTGAGTTTCCTCGCTAGACCTCCATCAAGCTTAAAATAGCACCCCTAGACCCCCTTTCAAGATAAATTTGTACATTTTTCGGTAGAGAAATACGGCCAGTGCCTTCTAAGATTACAGGCTCGCTATCACTCGCCAGGAAAACAATCAACACCTAAATTGGGCGAAAGGTCTTAACATTGACGAAGAAATGGGGCAAAAGGTCTTAAAATCGACAAACAATGGCACGAAAATGTTAAAACCTCAAAAATAAAATGCTAAACATGAGGGAGAACGGGGTCCATAAAAAGCGAGTACTACCCCCTTAATGCTAAACCCTTCGAGGATCACGACGCGTTTTAGTTTCTTCTGGCTACCATTAGACTATTTTATACAGCTTTGGAAGGATCTGTGGAAATCAAAAGGGTAAAGACTATGTCAATTAACCCTCTGACTTCCATATATTCTTCTTAATGTGAATAAAATTGTCAAATGATAGTTTACTCACGCTTATTCTACTGCTGTCCGCAACAAGGAGGAAGCATTCAAACGGTACCGACGCCTTAAGACTCAAGAATCTCATACTTCCTATGTTTCTGCCCGGAATCAAGCCAAATCCGTTCTTCGACTCGCCAAACTTCTTTCATCAATAATAAATGAACTGAACTATCCAACTCAGACCAAGAGTGAGAGCAGTGGAAATTAATTACTTAAGGAGTGCGTGCGGAATTACATGGAGGGATAGACAGACTAATGAGGAAGTAAGAAGGAGGTGTGGTGTGGAGGTAGATGTGCTGGAAAGTGTGAAAAGGAACAACTTGAGATGGTTCGGCCATATGGAACGTATGGAAAGCGAGAGAATGACTAAGAGGGTGTACGAGAGCGAGGTGGAGGGACAGAGGGGGAGAGGTAGACCGAATATGAGGTGGAAGGATGGAGTGAGGAACTACATGAATGAAGGCGGTGCTGGTTGGGGGGAGGGGCGTCGACTGACTGGGGACAGAGGTGCATGGGGGCGGTTCGTTCGTGGCCACCCCTTCGGGGATCACGGCGTCAGGCAATAGATAGATAGAACTATCCAACTCTAGCTCTTCCCAAGCCTTCTGGCATCTAGCCAAAAACCTCTCCAATAATTTTTCTTACTCTTCTTTCGCTTCCCTTTTCCACTCTGATGGCACAACCAACACTTCTTCCTCTGACAAAGCTGAACTCTTTGCTCAAACTTTTGCTAGAATTTATACCCTGGATGATTTCGGTGCTATTCCTCCCTCTCCACCCCCCTCTCTTCTACTTATGCCTAATATCCTAATCTCTTTTAAAGATGTACTTTCTACGCTCTCTGGGCTTAATACTAAGAAGGCGTACGGTCCGGACGGTGTTCCTCCTGTTGTATTAAAAAACTGTGCTTCCATGCTGTCTCCCTGCCTAGGCAAACTTTCTCTTTGTCTCTAATTTCCTTTCCGGTCGTTCCATAGCTACGGTTGTGGACGGCCATTGTTCACTTCCTCATCCTATCAACTCCAGTATTCCTCAGGGATCCGTCGTATCTCCTATTCTCTTTCTAATTTTCATAAATTATCTTCTCAACTGTACCTCCAGTCCTATCCCTTCATATGCAGACGACTCTACCTTACACTATTCAATTAGTTTCCCAGAACGCCCCAGCCAGCAAACCCTCAAAAGCAAACTTAACTAAGCCATAGAACACTTATCTTCTGATCTAACTACCATCTCCAATTGGGGCAGAGAAAACCTTGTTACCTTTAATGCTTCCAAAACTCAATTTCTCCATCTATCTACCCGCCGTGAATTTCCAGAGGACTATCCCTTATTCATCAACAATACAAAAATCAACCCTTCATCTTCTCTCAGTATTCTTGGTGTCTCTTTTTCGTCTGCTCTCTTTTGGAAGGACCATATTACCAGTCTTGCTAAGGCGGCCTCCCAGATGCTGGGTGTGCTCAACTGCCTCAAGGGGTTCTTTACCCCTGCTCAGCTTCTTTCTCTGTACAGGAGCACAGTGTGTCCTTGTATTGAGTATTGTTCACATGTGTGGGGGTGATCTTCTCACATAGCACTCCTAGACAAAGTAGAAAGGAAAGCCTTTCGTATCATTAACTCCCGTCTACTCACAGACTCTCTGCAATCTCTCTCTCTTCGCCGCAATGTTACATCTCGCTCACTATTCTATCGCTACTACAATAATCAGTGTTCCTCAGAGCTCTCTCAGTGCATACCACCTCCTCTACGTAGGGTATGTAGTACCCGTCTTGCAACACAATCCCACCCCTACTCTGTACAACTTTCCAACTCAAGAGTGAAAAGTTATTCCCAATCATTCTTCTATTCAACAGCTGAGCTATGGAACTCTCTCCCTGAAGCCATCTTTCCCTCATCCTATGACTTAAATTGTTTCAAACTCTGTGTATCCAGACATTTTGGCTAGAACGTTCCTTGATTTTGGCCCTGTCACTCTTTTAACTCTGGGGGAGGCACTCATCACAGGCAGTTTTGCCTTTTGTCTCCCTCATCCACATAGAAAAGATTTTTTTTTTTATATAATATGCAAAAAATTCACAGCAACACTAACCAAAAAAAAACAGAATATGCATAGGGAAGGAAGAACAATACAGAGTTCCAAGCGCTTTCGTGTTTTTGCATCTTCATGGGACAAACAGATAATATATACACCCTAGAGATTCTGTTAACTCTTTGAGTACCGGTGACTTCTTTTTAATTTTATTTCAGCTACGTTTAGATGATTTTATGAACTTAGGAAGGGTATTTGATAGCTAGAAGGATTAAGTGAGATTGTCTACAGCCTGTTTTTTTTTTTTTTTTTTTTTTTCCCCAACTACTCCCTCTCGGGCATAGGCTGAGAGACTGTACATTCAACCGTTCAACACTTAAGCCCGTGAGGTCTCGTTCCAGAGACATGTGAAGCTGCAACCAGCTTTTGCCATCTTGCCTTCGCATATCTATGGAGCTGCTTCACCTCGGAGCTTCACCATCTCACCCCCAAGACTCGGACCCTCACTCTTAGAATGCCACCTATTGAGCAATGAACTCACTAGGCATTGCCCCCCCTATAGCATATATTGAATGTGGGAATATTCATACACTGCTATTTAATCAAGGAACAATGAGGCTATTTTTTGGGCGTTTCGGTGGCCTTTGTGGTAATGCACTATAAGTACAGCACAAATTCCATCCCAATAATATCTTCCCATTGATACATCGGGATTCGAACCCGGGACCATTGGATTACCAGTCCAGTGGCAAGACCACTCCACAACACCTCCCCTTATGTGGAGACGTCCTTCCTTTGCTGAATAAAATAGTCTAATAGTGTTCAGAATATACACAAAAGATGTCACCAGTACTATAAGGGTTAACACCTTTGAAGATTATGACCCATTTTGACAGTTTATTCTGGCTATCATTAGACGATTATACACAGTTTAGGAAGGATCTGTGAGAATTATGAGGGTAAACACCATCTCAATTTACCATCTGACTTCCATATACCCTTCCTAATCTGAATATTATCATCTAATATTAACTAGAAAACAGAAAACAAATGCGTAATCGGACTTTCAGAGAGTTGATTAATCCCGTCTGTGCCGGAGTTGTCTCTTTAAATTAATTAGTTTTATTTAGACGATTTTGTGCAGTTTAAGAAAGACTTCTACCCATTGAAAGGCTACAGACTATCGCAATTAATCCCTTTAGCTACCATTACATCCTTCCTAAGCTTCATAAAATCTTCTAAATGTAGCCGAAATAAAATAAATAAGATACCGCCGGTACAGAAGATTTTAATATACTTCAATGTGGGCAATGTGAAAAGCAACCTTTTTAGCACCTAAATAACTTTGAATGTAAAGATATCTTGCAGACACAGGCCGAGATGACTCCAAAAGAACCGCCTCATTGTTCGTGCCTGGTCCTTCATAATAACCGAAGAACTTGTGCAACGAAATCTCCTCTACAGATGTAATGGGTTGCATGCCAAAGCGGACGTCAATCTTCATAAATTGATTAAGAGCTTGCTAAACAGAAGCGAGGAGAAGTACATGGCTAAAGATCACCTGATGAAATTCCAAGCTTAACCTCTGAAGTGCGCATGGGGGGTATGAGACACCACACTCCTGTGCTGACGTATTTGAGCTGTTCCCATCATTAACATATTTATTTTACCATAAATAGCATTAATACTTATCCATATGCGCCTATTATAGGTTGATTATAAAGGTATTAACCTGTTACAACAATAAAACAAGTGGAAATAGCGTTTGGATGGTCAAAATCGGCGATACAGGCCGGGAGTTACACAATGTATGGCTGAGGCAACCTCCCAGCCCACCACATTTCTCCACCTCTGGAGAGAGACTGTCGATCGATACTCTCTCTCTCTCTCTTGCACTCGCTTGCTAACAGTGATGACTACGCCCTGCTACCAACTCGCTAATATTAGCACGAAAATAGACCACAGGAAAAGGGAATAACAGGAAAAATAGGTGATAACTGAAGGAGGGGAGGAAACTGGGGAAGGAGGGGAGGTGGAGGAATGATATTTGGCATGGCACAGGGGCAAAAAAAAAAAAAAAAAAAAAAAAAAAAAAAAAATCGGTGTTTTAAATTGATTTTAGTTTTCCCTGACGCTTAAGTCTTCCCGCAGTCCACCGGGGGAACTCTTAAGAGTCTTCCCGCAGTTCTCAGGTTAATTAGACAATTTCATGCGGCTTAGGAAGGATCTGTGGTATTTAAAAGGGTTGGTAGAGATAATTCGAAGCCTCACCATTGCTAGAAATCCTTCCTAAACTTAATCAAATCGATTCCTATTAGCCAGAATAAAATTAAAAAGGATGTCGACAGTACAATATGAGTTAAAGAACTATGAGGACTAAGGTTCAATAAGACATCGATTATTATGGTCTTAAAAAGCTTTGGTTATGAATAAGAAAATTATAGCATACTCGGCAGTGTTGCTTCAACATTCAAGAACCACTAAATCATTGTACAGTCGCGCTAATAAGTGATGTCTCTGCATCAAGTATGTTTTGATCAATAATTGGTATCAGCAATATCGAAGCTTCATTTCTTCATATTGAGTGAAATAAACAAACATGTTCCTACGCTTACCCACCCTATTCAACATCTGACATACATTAATACAGCACAGAGCAAGCATAACGTAATAACAGCTGGGACACTACTTATTAGCGCGACCGTACAAGACTCCAGGATCTAAGATTAAAACTGAATTTGAATTTGCCTCGCTGCGAGACTAGTATATTCAACCGAGTAAAATCTATTACAGGAGCTTAGAACGATCCATGACAAACATTTCGACTATATAATTTAAAGGTCAACAGTTAGTGCAAGTACACTCTGATACCATAGTATCTAGCCCACACAGGACATTTTTTAGACACCGTATGTTTTTCTCTATGCAATTATATCTATCCGGATTGAATTTTGGATAGAACTTTCTTTTCAATAAATAGTATATATATATAGTTTTAAAGTTGAATTATATAAAATTATATTCATAAATTCGTTTAAAGAGAGATGCTTCCATAAATAGAAATAAGTGAAGTACACATATTTGTATGAGTGGGCTAGAGACTATGGTATCCGAGTGTACAATAAGAAGTAATATACAAAGAATAGAATAGAGCAAGGTATATTTTTGTGTTCTGTATAAATAAATTACAAAGTCTTGAAACAGTTTTAGAGTACAATGTTGTGCAATCCAATTGTGAAATAGGCTATTCTATAAAATCTACTGTCAACGGGATTGAGGTTGAGGGGGCTCAGAAAATATACGTGGTGTGGCCCGATGAAACTTAAGTTCTTTAAGGGGGGTCACCGGCTTAATTTTCTTTCCTTTTCTCTGCCCTATCACTAGATGCATAATACCGGGCCAGCTGTAGTGTGTGTGTGCACGCACGGATTGCATCCCTGCGATTGGTTCTGGTGGGGTGCCCCTAGGTCCCACTCCTATTAAGATTCAGAAGTGTGAATGTGGGTACTATGAAAGGAAGGACAGGCAAGATTGCGGAGATGCTAGAGAGATGAGTGGATGTATGTTGTGCCCAGGAATCCCGGTGGAAAGGGGGGAGAGCGAGGTGGATTATGGGAAAAAATTCACGCTTCAAGTTCATAATGGAAGGTTAACTAATATGGTACAGGAGGGGTGGGTTTCCTGGTGGCAGAGAGGTGGGCAGATTGTGTTATAGAAGTTCAAAGGTTTAATGAAAAACTGATTATACTAAGAATAAAAGTCTGGGCGAGAGTCATGTTATATCAACATATGCACCCCAAGCAGGCTTAGGTAGATATGTCAAAGAACAGTTCTGGAATGATTTACTAGGTGTGGTTGTCGGATGCAAGGAAGGAGAGGTAGTAATTGTGGGAGACTTGAATGGGCATGTCGGGGCAGGTGCCGACGAATATGAGGGCGTGCACGGAGGACAGGGATATGGCCAAAGGAACCTGGGAGGCGAATACATACTGGAACATATTTTGCTGCCATGGGGATGGTGGTGTGTAATACTATATTTAGGAAGAGGATGAGCCATCTGATAACATATGAATCAGGTGGCTCCAGTAGCCAGATAGACTACTTCCTTATCAGCAAATCTGACAGAAAATGGGTTGGAGACTAAGATCATACCAGGTGAAGAATGCATCCCCCAACACAAGCTCCTAGTGTGTGACATGTGACTAAGAGTTCATGTTAGAAAGCTAAATACCAAAAAGGAAAAAATGGTTGTTGGAAAAAGAGGAATACAGAGATTACACAACAAAATTATGGAAATCGAAAGGAGAATGGGTGTTAGACCAGATGATGTTGAGTAAATGGAACTCTATAGAGCGCAGCCTCTTCGATACCACAGAAAAAGTCTGTGGCAAAACATACACAAGTTCTCCTGGTGGTGGAACAACTATTTCGAAGCTGCAGTTAGAAGAATAGAAGTTTCAAAGTATGGAAGGATAGTGGCAGCAAGGAAGGATACCTGACTGCCAAACTTAATGCTAGAAGAGAGGTCTACAGGGCAAAGAAAACCATACAGGATAGCGTAATAAAAAAAGTTTGCAGCAATAATAATACCAATGGGGTTTATAAATTAGCCAAGAATATGAGGGACTGTAGTCAGCACGTCGTGGGTGTAAGATGCATAAATAGTGACAGTAGCATGACCGTTTACACAGAACACTGAATCCGAGAGGCGTGGAAGGAGCATTATTAAATTATTGACTGCTTAATGTGGATTTGAATGGAACCGAGAACCTCTCAGCACTGCAGTCCCAGTACAATGCCCTCCGCCTTTGATAGGGTAAGACACTTAAAAGTGCTATAGATAAAATGAAGTCCGGGAAAGCCGCTGGGAGCTACGGCATTGTCGCCGAGATGCTAAAAGCAGCTGGAGATATTGGGGTAAAATTGGTCACAGAGCTGATTAATGGCATCATAAAGAAACAAATTCCCGATGAATGGCAGAAAAGTTATATTAAATATATACAAAGGCAAGGGAGACATATTAGACTAGAAATTATAGGAGTTTAAAAATGATCAATCAAGTCATGAAAGTCAGCGAAAGGGTCTTGGAAAGCATGACCATCAGCGACATGCAGTTTGGATTTATGCCGGGAAGTGGCACAAGTTATGCCATCTTCATTCAGTGCCAAGCCCATTACAGTTGTTTTGGTCCTGGAGGCTCTGTCAAGGGACTTTAGGACAGGACTCTCATGAGAGCTGTTATATGCAGAGGATTTAGTTCTCATCACAGATAGTGCACAGAAAGCAGTGGCAAAGTTCAAAAGATGGGGAGGTATGGCAAATATGGGTCAGAGTTAACAGATAAAACAAATGTCAAGATTAGTGGAGTAGGGCGTGGAACTATGGAAAGAAGCGGCGACTATCCATGCGCAGTATGTGGGAAAGGGGTGGGAAGTAATTAAATTCAATGTTGCATCTGTAGTAACTGGGTACACTAGATTTAGTGGAACTAGGACCTTTGACAAGAATCTTAGACCTTGATTGTGAAGTGTGCAAGGGAGAGCTTTTATTAAATGACCCGCCTGTCAGTGTTGATTTTGACAGTAACGCCGAGTGTGAATAAGTTCTGCTACCTGGGCTATACGGTTTCCGCCGGAGGTGGCGCTGAAGCTAGCTCCATTGCTAGAGTCAGAAGTGGCTGGGGAAAGTTTTGAGAGCTGTTGCCACTCTTGACTATGAGAGGGCTCCCACCCCACCTTAAAGGGAATATGTATACCTCGTGTCACAGTCGTGCGTTAGGAGCGCGATGACCTATGCCTCTGCGACGTGGCCAGTTAAAGCGGAGGATATCAATAGAATGGAAAGAGAAGAGACTGAGGAGATGGATGTGTGGGGTTAATGTCGGGGACGGGGTATCGAGTGAGGAAGTAAGAAGGCGCCTGCGCATTAGGAGTGTCAGTGAAATGATTTGCACGAGCCAACTTGGTTGGTTTGGACATGTGGAGAGAATGAATGATGAGAACTGGGTGAAGAAATGCCGGACTGTGAACTTTGGGGGAGCTGCGCGTAGGGGTAGACCTAGAATGACGTGGGCTTAGGTACTCCAGTCCGATCTCCAAATAAAGAACTTAAAAGGCAGTCCTTGACAGGGCCGCCTGAAAAGCTGCCATTTAGGACGAAATTAACTAAATTTTCTGTGAACAAAACTGTCTTTAAAATGTTATATATGCATGTACAGTACTGTATCCTTTTTAAACTTTAAAAACTCTGGTGCTTAAGGGGGGTGACCTGTTTTTTGTTTTCTCCTTTTCCCTCTTTCTGACTTTTATCCATTCGGCCTACTGTTTTAAGATTTTTATCACCATCCAGGTGTCTGTCTAGTGTCTATGGAGAAATCCAGCTTTGCCTGAGAAATTTTTCTATAAAAATGTTTAGCCTGCTGTCAAAAACTTTGAAATATGCTGGCTCGCTACCGCTCGCCAGAGAAAAAGTAGACACCTGGATGGGGGTGCTTGAGTGAGAGTGAGAGTGAGAGAGAAAAATATAAGAGGTGGGCCCCCTTAAGATTCTATAAACTAAATAGAGTAATATTCAAACCGGACAAAGTTTATTGGTTAGTAAATAGACTTATTCTCTAAAATACTGGTATGTGATTAATTTATACTAGATTGTAAATATTTATTTACACTCAAACTAATAAAATGTATTATTTCATCTGAATACTCAACTCTTTTAATTAGCATTACACACTTAATTTGTATTACAATATTTGTATTACTGTACATAACTTCAAATTTTTATTTTACAGAAACTATTCACTGTACAGTATATAAATAAGACATAACACTCCTGTACACATTGAGACTCAAACATAGTTGCACAAGTCCTCCAATTGTACCTCAACACACTACAAGACTGGTTCACCACAACCAGAAACTAGCCCCAGCCAAATTTACAGCGACCCTTCTCACACACTAGACAGCAGAACAGTCCTATCCCTCACCTCACCTTAAAAAATATCCCCAGAGCACACAAAATCCTTGGTGTAACATAAGATACATCAATGTCATTTAAACATATTACAAGCATAAAAAACAAACAGACACCAAGATGAAACGCCCTCAAGTCACTTGCCCATACAACATTCCGACAAAGAAATTCCCACCACAATATAAATACAATAAATACGTTCAGTGATTGAATATGCTAGCCCTGCTTGGGCCTCTAACCTTACTGAAACCAATCACAACACCCTACAGACTATACAGGACAAAGCCCTCAAAATAATCACATCACTGGCTGCACATCTACCACACCTAGGCTATAAACCTCCTACACCAGGAAACCAAAGTCCTCAAATTCAAGGATCACCTTAATACGAGAGGCATACAATTCCTCGCCGCAGACTCCACAAACCAACACCACCCACTACACTACATGGCAGAACATCCACACAAAGGCGGCTTTCTAGGGTCTTTCCTAGCTGATGCTGAGAGGATTGGGTTCTAGTCATATGGTGATGGGCTGGTCTATCAGAGTGAGAACTGAGCGATCTCTGCCATACCCATAGCTTACTCTGACTGTTCCTTTTACTTATATATTTTCTAGATTTCAAGTGACGGCGTCTCTTCCGTGGATTGACCTCCCAATCTACCATGATTGGAAGCCAAAGCGTCACATTTTTCCTTTGCCCCCTCAACTTTCTCTTCATAATTGCTGAGGGGCACAGGGCCCTGGGTGGGGCTTTGGTTTCCCGGGCGTTTCCGCACCCTCCTTAGCTCCCCGCCATGGAGTGGCTTCGGTCACCCAGGCTTTATTGTGGTCGGCAGGGAGGGTTCTTTGGGGGCGCTCTATTATGGCCTTATTCTGGGCCTTGGGAGAAACAACAACAACAACAACAACAACAACAACAACAACAACAACAACAACAACAACATAAAAAAAGACACCTAGCACTTGTTATACATAAATATGGTATTCACTCCCCCCTCCCTTGCCTATCTCAACCCAGCCTCCAGAAGCATATCCATACTCAAATCACCCACCGATCCATCCAGTCATTCAAAGGCAACACTGCTACATGCACCGCTCCCTGAAATCCATCCCTCAGAAACCCTCCTTTACCGTGAGGACAATGTCCACCTGGCTAGACTGCGGTGTGGGCACCATCCAGCCCTAGAGTTATGAGAAGAGGCTGGAGGACTCCGTCCAGGTTTGAACACTAACACCACACACTATCAAACACATAATGGAAGACTGCATCACCCACTCCTTGAGAACTTTGTGGGGAAAACCCGGTCTCGGCCGTGGCCTTCCTTAGGAGCATGGGCTGTTCGGCAAGGCAACCTACGGAACAAATTACTACTACCAAAGTACCAACATTCATCTAAAAAGCCAAACCTGCAAAAAATCATATGTACGATCTGAGAATTACCAACATAAGTGGCTTTCAAAAACATACAATGGTGCCAATTTTAACATTTGTGCCCTCCCAGTAGTTGGCGGGCACTAAGCAGGTGTCCCCGGGGATGGTGGTGTTTACAGGTGTACCCTGGGTGGATGGAGGGTGCAGTGTCCAGGGCAGATAGTCCACTGCTGTGTCAGGTCCTAGATATAGAATGTATATCATAATTTATGTAAGACTTGCATTGCAAGATTACAAATATACAGTAAACCCCCGCTAACTCGGACTCTTTTTACTCGGAAACCTGCACTTCTCGGAATGGCATAGGCCTCTCGGAAATGTCCCTGTATATCTCTGAAAATTCCGAGTTGGACGGGATTTGTGTCCGGTTTACAATGTTCTCTCACTCGGTTTTAAGTGATTTTAGGATGAATTGAAGCCTGTGCCTTTTAATTATTGTGTTAATATTAATTACTATGTACTGTACTGTCCCTGAAAACATAATAAGGTTCGTATTTGTCATTAACCCGTTGAGCCCCGGCTAGTTATAATATTTTGTTCACCCCAGTCCCAAGCCATTTTCACTTCTTTTTTTTTTTTTTTGCTAAAATGGAAGACAAGGATGAGAAATGAAAAAAAAAAAAAAAAAAATCACCTCGGACATTTTTTGGGGTGGGGGGGGGGGGGGGGGGGGGGAGCCTCAAAATTTTTTGTTGAGCCAAAATGGAAGAGAATGGTGAGAAATGAAGACAAAAATAAAAAAAAAACTCATTTCGGTCATTTGGGGGGCGGGGGGGGGGGGGGGGGGGGTTTCAATAGTTCGTCTCCCCCGCATGACCACCCGCCCGGGAGCACTAGGGTAAAAACTGAGTATGGCATTGTACGGCATACATCCTAAGGAGTGTCTCCCATAAATCTCAAGCCTCTAGCTCCCATACGACCGGAGTAATGAAGGTTCAAAGTGGCGGTGAACTAAGGGTGTAAACTATCCCCACTAAGCCCACCACCACCAGCCGCGCGGCTGTCTCGGCCCGCTCACACCTACTGGCCCGGCTCCCACACACACTACGGTACCTCCCCCTCTTATTCTCCCGCCATTTCCTACCTTACGAGCCACGTAAGTGTTTTTTATATGTCGGACGCACGTGATGCGTCGCTGGGAGTTGGTGATCAAACACTGCCGACGCAACACGTGCGGCGCTGGGTCTCAGCGGGTTAATATGATGAATTTCAGATAAAAAAAAAAAAAAAAAAAAATTATCTTAATTTTCTCGGACGCGGACTTTCCTCTCATAATTCGGATTTTTCCCTCTTAAGTCAGACATAAGTCAGACCTCTGACATCTCGGAAATCGGGCATCTCGGAAGTGGTCTCCCCCCAATTAGTCTGAGTTAGCGAGGGTTTACTGTCCATACATTTAAAGATAGTGCTCCACACGAAATGCAGTTCCAGTTTCACATGCTAATGGCAAAACTCCAGGCAGCCCGGTTCAGAGCTGCCTCACTAGTCAGGTTTTTCTATTAATGACCAGACCATAAGGTCTGATCTCAAGTCTTTCTTGGTCTGCCCCTTGGTGCAGCTCCCTCCAAATTCATGACTTTCATCTTTTCATCCATCCTCTCCACAAGTTTAAACTAAAAAACTTTCAAACATGGGGAATGCTCCAAGATAAGATGCTGCGCACAGCTAACCATAGAATTGACTTTGGTAGCTTTAAATTACGGATTCTCGAAAGTAATTGCCAACCTTTATCAAGGGTTAAACTAATTATTGCATGGCTGCATTCCTGATAAAAACTATTCCTTACACTGAAAAATATTTTTTGGCATTTCATATTAGAAATCTGTTCTCCTTTACCCCCAAAGCTTCTGGAAAAGCTTAAATGTGAAATATTTTAAAATTATTTCCTACCCATATAGTTAATATAAACGCTAAGTAGTCTGGCCTGGAAGCGAATGAATCGCCCCAAGCACCTCTGTCCCCCGTCAGCCGAGCCCCTCCCAAACATCGCTTTCTCTCATACCTCTCCCTGTCCTTCCACCTCACTCATATACTTAGTCCTTTTCTCGCTTCCCATACTTTCCACATGGCCAAACCATCTCCAGTTCTTTTTTACACTTTCCAGCTTCACACCACACCGCTCTCTTACTTCCTCATTCGTCTGCGTATCCCTCCATGCAACTCCACATGCATTTTTCAAGTAACTATTCCACCCCTCTCACTCTTAGTTTGTGTATCTTCAACACCATCCATGCTTCACTCCCATACATCCATGTCTAGATTACCACACTATCATTAAACTACTTTTATAATTTCCATGCGGACTACCCTATTCTTTGTCACTTCTTTGAGCGCACCTACAACAGTGTTTCGCTGTTACACCCTCTCACGCACTTCATCCTCCATACTCCCATCTTTACTCATCACAATGCCCAAATACTTAAATGAGCAGAAATCCTCCATAACCTGACCATTAAACCGCACCTCACACTGTGACTGCACCCCTGTCAAAGACCATAACCTTACTCTTCCCAGCATTTACCTTCAGGTTCCTTTTGTCACACTCTTCCAAACATTTACCAGATCCTGTAACTCATTCACTATCACTCCTCAGAACTGTACCATCAACAAACAGTACATACTACATACATACATAAAATTTTAAGACCGAGTGTTCCACACATACGTGCAGTTTCAGTCTCTTGTCCTAATGGTGGCGTTCCAGGCAACCCTGTTGAGGGCTGCTTCACTTGTCAAATTCTTGCATTTGAGATCGGCACGTATAGTCCGATCTCAGGTCTTCCTCGGTCCAGCTCCCTCCACAATCACAGACCTGCTTTTTTTCACCCAATTTTGTTCATCCATTCTCTCCACATGTCCATACCATCCCAGTCTACTTGTACGCATCACCTCGCTAATACTCTTTATACCTAAAAGTCGCCTCGGCTCAACATTTGTTATTCTATCCTGTAGCCTGGCCCCACACATCCATCTCCCCATTCTAATCTCATTACGTTCCATTCTGTTGACATCCTCTACTTTTAACGGCCCATTTTTCTGAGGCATACGTCATTGTACTTCTAACACATGAGGCATAATACACCTTTCCCTTCAGGGGGGAGAGGCATTCTTTTCATGGTCAGGATTGGCAGCAGTTCTCTGAAGTTCCCCCAGCCACATCTAATTATAGCAACAGTGGCAGCCTCGGCCCCACCACCGGCAGAGATATAATCTCCTAGGTAACAAAACTTGTTCACCAGCTCCAATGACTTTCCAAAATTCACAGCCACAGGATCATCACTTTAACACAATCTCGCCTTTGCACACTACGCACTCAAATTTCTCTATTTCTGACTTATCCTTCGGCAGGGTCCCTTTATTCTACTACAACGCTTATTCCCATGGTGCACCCAGCGTCGACAGATGCTACATTTAATCGCGTTAATGCCCACTCCCTTTCCACACACTGCACATGGGTATGCACAGCTCTTTTCCACATTGCCTCGTCTCAATCTACAATGCATAATGTTACGACTGGCACTACGAAATAAACAATGGCACTTAATATTGGACTAGAAGATAGGCTATATCTGCAACAACGGTACGCTAATTCCAAACCCTCGAACTATTACGCCGGTGAACAAACACTTAAACCCTCCAGAGTTAATCTACTGGATAACGGGTATCAATTAACTGGGTTTAGTGCACTTCTACAAAGGCTTTCCGGTGACGGCAAAGCCAACTCACAACAGGAGTACTTACGTTACTAAAATGCTCTCAAGTAATAACAATGCTTAAATAAACTATAACAAGATTTAATAAAGGAGTATATGCTTACGTTAACTTTAATGTGAGTCTGAACTCAACACTAAACTCTTCAATGCTCTATGAAAACACTGGAAGTCTAGTCCTACAGCAAACAGATATGGAATCTTCTGAAAACGTCTGATGCTCTAAGATGCTCGTCGAATATAGGACATAAATAATGCAGGGGCAGGACACCAAAGCGTGTATCTTAAATACACCAACAAGTAGGATACATATATATAAAACAAGGAGTGCAACAACTCTGTGACAGCACTAATAATAGCCACTCAAATCAGTACTTCCTTAGCCAACGTAACAGCCAAACTGGGTTGTGCACTATGCATCAACCTAGGCTAAAATAAGGCGTGAATAATTCCTAAAGCATACGCAGTTAAAGTTAATAAACACAATGCTGTCTTTCTCACTAATAAAGTCTAGCAGTGGCATAAAAGGTACAAGGAACCTAGGCAGAGAGCAAGCATGCTCGTAGCCTACTGTCTCCCCTGATTTTCACGAAATTTGGTGCATATTATTGAACCAAATTTATGATCTTCCACATGCATATACTGTAACAGAGCCTATTTTGTTTACATTTCATCCTGTGCATCGCGCCACGCGCCTCAGAGTTAACACGGCCGCACGGACTTATAGGCAGCTTGGACTTGTTCTCTACAATCTCTCTTTACATGCAGCAATATTGCATCTCTCACTCTTTTACTGCTATTACTAAAATCAGTGTTCTTCAGAGATTCCTCATTGTATAGATCCTCCCTTTAGGGAGAGTGGGGGCACCCGCCTCTCAACACACTCCCACCCCTATTCGGTCCAAATTTCTTACCCAAAACTTAACCAATTTTCTCAGTCTTTCTTCTGATCAAAAAGTCAGCTTTGGAAATTTCTCCCTCAATTTGTCTTTCCATTATCCTATGACTTAAACTGCATCCAGCTCAATGTGTGCAGACATTTTGATTGTAACTTACATTGATTTAGCTGTCTGTAACTCTTTCAACTTCGGCGGAGACACCTTGGTTACAGTCAGCTTTGCCTTTTGTCGCTTTTTGCATAAAAAATGCAAATTATATATATATATATATATATATATATATATATACTGTATATACTGTATATGAGTGCGTATGTGTATTAAGAGAGATAATTTTATCCACGCATATTTCACTCACAATATTTGCATATGTAAGTTAGTGTGCGAGGGAGAAAGATATTGTATCCATATATTGTAAGCAGTTCATTATTAAACTTCCTTTTCCTGTCTCCAGTGTTCCCCCCTTATCCTGAGACACGTGACCTATAAATAAACGTCCGGCACTGTACGATCCTGCCATCCTGCCGTTGTGGTCTTAGCAAGTAATTGATAAAGTCCCTTATAACCTCACGCAAGACTTGGGTTAGGCAAAGCGTCCCCTTGTACGATCATTGATAAAGTCCCTGTTATCCTCACACTAGACACTGGTCCGGTTTAGCGTCCCCTTGTACGATAGATAA
Organism: Lithodes maja; assembly: GCA_037953745.1. Classification (NCBI taxonomy): domain Eukaryota; kingdom Metazoa; phylum Arthropoda; class Malacostraca; order Decapoda; family Lithodidae; genus Lithodes; species Lithodes maja. The sequence goes on from JBAKBP010028446.1 coordinate 27,503, forward strand.
AGTCCCTTATATCCTCACACAAGATAGGGATCAGGCTGAGCGTCCCTTGTACGATCATTGATAAAGTCCCTTATATCCTCACACAAGATAGGGATCAGGCTGAGCGTCCCCTTGTACGATCATTGATAAAGTCCCTTATATCCTCACACAAGATTAGGGATCAGGCTGAGCGTCCCTTGTACGATTGATAAAGTCCCTTATATCCTCACACAAGATAGGGGTCAGGCTGAGCGTCCTCTTGTACGATTGATAAAGTCCCTTATATCCTCACACAATTACCCTTGTATATATATATATATATATATATATATATATATATATATATATATATATATATATATATATATATATATACAGTATATATATATTTATATATATATATATATATATATATATATATATATATATATATATATATATATATACATACAGTATATATATATTTATATATATATATATATATATATATATATATATATAATATATATATATATATATATATATATATATAGATATATATACCGATATATATATATATATATATATATATATATATATATACCGGTATATATATATATTTTAGTTTTTTCTATGTGCATGGAAGAAACAGAGGGCAGGTTGCCTGTAACGAGTGCCACCTCCAAAGTCAAAAAGAGTGACGGAGCCAAATTCAAGGGATGTTGGAGTCAAAATGCATGGACACACACAGTTTAAAGCAGTCTAAGTCATAGATGAGGAAAGACTGATTGTGGGAGAGAGTTTCAGAGTTCACTTGCTAAGTAAAAGAAAGACTGAGACATTTGCCAATTCTTGGGTTGGGATAGCTGGAACTGAATAGGAGTGGGACTGTGTTGTAAGGCGGGTGCCTGGCACTCGCCGTAAGGGAGGGGGTATTTTTTTTCTTTTTTCTATGTGATTGAGAGAGGCAAAAGGCAGAATTGCCTATAGCGAGTGCCTCCCCCATAGATGAAAGAGTGACAGGGCCAAAATCAAGGGACGATCGAGCCAAAATGCCTGGACACACAGAGTTTTGAAAGTAATTAAGTCATAGGAAGAGGGAAAGACTGATTCTGGGAGAGAGG